>NMUG010009226.1:0-11352 GCA_002855965.1 Monotropa hypopitys
GGGTCGATGGATAAGTCCCACATCACTTGGTGAAGGTAAGTTGTGTGTACTATAAATAATAGATCATGAACCTACCTTGCACAAGGCCTTTTAAATCCGTGCGGGCGTCAAAGCCCATTGGAACATCCCATTTAAGCGTGCTCATCCTGGATTAGTCCAAGGATGGGTGACCCCCTGGGAAGTCCATTGGGACTTGGTGGCCAAAGCGGACAATATTGTGCAGGGTGGGGGAGGGTCGTTACATGAACTGCGCAGGATTGATAGGCCTGTGAACGAGAATGATCAAGTGATGAGTCCTAAGACTGCTGTGGCTTTAATGGCTGCCCTACTCTTGCCCAAAGACATTGAGGCAGAAGCAACCCAAACTTATTCCAGTTTGTTTACTTCTTCAATCTCCCATATGTTTAAGGTACTTATAAAATTTCTTTACTTTTCATTCATTTTATCGTTGTATTCTTAATTTTGATTTCTACTTTCTTTCTTTTTTAGGCATGCCAGCAAGTGTACTTCCTTTCTCAAAGGAGTATGTTGATGGGACATTCCCATATTGATCTTGAGAAGCAATTGGCGTCTGCTCGGGCAGAAAAAAGTGATTTAAAAGAAAAAGCTAATAAGACAGTAGCTGATTTGAATGCATCAGAAGAAAAAAAGTTCTTCAATTCAAAAACAATTGGAAGCTCTGAAGTTTGAAGTTGCTTCACATCTCTCTAAGAACACAATTTTAAGGGAGCAGAATGCTGAGTTAAGGATAAAGATGGAGGCTGCTTTAGCCGAGGTGGAAAAGTAGAAGAAGGAAGGTGAAACTTTCAAAATTGCAGCAACAACTGCTGAGGAGGCTGCTCGGGATGAAGGGTATGAGAATTGCAAAGCCTCCTTCATAAGCCAACTCCCAAAGATTTCTAATACCTTTTACTTGAAGGGTTGGCTAGAAGCTCTAAAGGCTTTAAATACCCCAGAAGATTCTTCATTGTTTAAGGATATTCCTTACCCAATCCCGGGAGTTGCTCTCGCAGAACTTCCTGATGATTTGGCTTCATCATCTGCTGCTCCTACTGTCGAGGGACCATCTACCAAGCTATTCTCGAGTCAACTTCTCATCCATATGTATTCTGCTCGGGAAGACAGTTTTGTCACAAACCATAAGGTATGTCTCACAAAAAATAGCCCCCTTCTCCTGTCTTGTCTTTTCTGACTTCTCTTTCTTTACCCCCCTTGCCCCCCTTGCATGAAAGTAAAAGTGGCCTTTTATTACATGCAATATCTGTAAAACATACAGTAAGGGATAAATGAGTTTCATTCATATCAAAAATCAATACAATTATTGATAATACTTTCGTAAATTAGAAGTATTTCATGTTTGTGGAATCAATTTTCCTTCTAAATCTACTAATCTTTTTGATCCTTGGCTTGCTTTTCCATTTACTTTGTAGGGCCCTTCCCAATTTGGCCCAAGCTTTCCTTCTGTTGGATCTTTCATATTTCCGAGCACTTTTCTGAGGACTAAGTCTCCAATCTTGAATTCTCTGGGATGAACTTTCTTGTTGTAATACCGAGAGAGTTGAGATTGGTATGCTGCAAGTTTCACATATGCTCTTTCTCTTTTTCATTCTAACAAATCCAACTGCATAGTCATCGCTGAATCATTGCCCCCCTGCTCTATCATTTCAGTTCTGATTGTAGGGATTCCTACCTCTAGAGGTATAACTGCTTCTACCCCATATGCTAAATAAAATAGGGTTTCTCCAGTAGACCTCCGAGGTGTTGTGCGGTAAGCCCATAGAATAATTGGAAGTTCGTCTACCCATCTACCTTTTGCTTTATCTAACCTTTTTCTTTATTCCATCCAAAATAGTTTTGTTTGAAGCTTCAACTTGTCCGTTGCTTTGGGGATATCCCACAGATGTATAAAAGTTTCTGATTTTTTAACCCGCACAAAAAGCTTTGAATTTATCTTGAAATTGGGTTCCATTATCAGAAACTAATGCATAGGGGATCCCAAATTTGGTAATTATACTCTTCCACACAAATTGTTCCACATTCTGCTCGGTGATTTTTTCCAAGGGTTCTGCCTCTATCCATTTGGTGAAGTAATCTGTTTCAAACTAACAGGTACTTCTTCATGTGCTTTGCTGTTGGCATTGGTCCCACAATATCTAGCCCCCATTGAGCAAATGGCAAAGGGCTAGTTAATGGTGTCAAATCAACAGCAGGCACATGAATGATAGGAGAAAATCTCTGACACTTGTCACAATTCTGGACATACAATTGTGCATCTTCTTGCATATAAGGCTACCAGTATCCCTGAGAGATTGCCCGATGAGCGAGTGAACGGCCTCCAACATGACTGCCGCACACCCCCTCATGGATTTCAAAAAGGAATTTCTGTACTAAGGTTTGATGAACACACCTTAAGTAGGGTCCAGTGAAAGATTTTCTGTACAAGTCTTGACTGGGAGAAAGCCAAAATCTGATTGACTTACGTCTCAGCCTGTGTGCTTCTTTCTTATCTTCTGGCAGCGTTCCACTCTTGATGTAAGTCATAATTGGATCCATCCAACTTGCACCAAGATTGATATCCATATTTTCTTCTACATGATGATTATCAATACTTGGTTGAGGCAATGAGTCAATGTTGATTGTGCGTCGGAGGTCCATTTGTACCGAAGATGCCAAGCATGCTAAGGCATCCGCATGGCTGTTTTGCTTAGATGTAATCTACACAATCTTTATCTTTGAGAAATGACCTAAGGCTTCATTAACGTTCTCAGCATAAGAATCCATTCGGTCATTTCTGGTTGCATATTCTCCAGACAATTAGTTTACAACCAATTGACTATCACAATGTATCAATAAATCATTGGCCAGACATTGCCGTGCAGTATTAAGTCCTGCAAGAAAAGCTTCATACTCGGCAATATTGTTAGTAGCATTAAAAATCAAATGGATTGACTGTTCTAAAGCCAACCCAGTTGGTGAAAATAATACAACTCCTACTCCAGCTCCTTTATTACAAAAAGAACCATCCACAAATAGCTTCCATTGTTTGGAGGTGTCTTCTGGTAAATCTGCTTTTTCTGGATCGGGCTCTGGCTGATTTGCTTCTTTCTGTAATTCTTCTGATAGTTGCTGTTCTTTCTCTTTCACTTGCTCTGCTTTGTTGATTCATGGAGTAAAATCTGCAATAAAATCTGCTAGAATCTACCCCTTGATCGCCGTGTGCGGTACAAAGCGTACATCAAATTCCCCTAGCTCAACAGACCAAACAGCTACTCTTCCCAAAAAATCTACTTTTTAGCACATTTTTTAAGGGATGAGTAGTTGGGACCTCAATAATGTGAGCTAGGAAATAATGCTTCAATTTTCTCGATGCTACTACCAAGGCCAATATCAGCTTCTCTAATGGCAAGTATCTGGTTTCTGCATCAAGGAGTGTTTTGCTGACGTAGTATATTGCTTTCTGCTCGGCATCTTCCTCTTTGACAAGAACATCACTTACTACATGTTCGGATACTGCAAGATAAAGCTTGAACACATCCTCTGGATCTGGCATAACAATCAAGGGTGGACTGGCAAGATACTTCTTCAGCTCCTGGAAGGCATTTTCACACTCCTCTGTCCAGTTTTAAGTAGCTTGCTTCTTCAATAATTTAAAGAAAGGTCTGCATCTCTCAGAGGATCTGCTGATGAAACGATTCAGCGCGGCTACCATTCCAGTAAGCTTCTGAACCTCTTTAGTCTTTTGGGGACTTTGGAGATTTTGAAGGGCTGAGATTTGATCTGGGTTTGCTTCTATTCCTCTTCTAATGACCAGATGCCTCAGAAATTTTTTTGAACTAACACCAAAAGCACATTTTGAGGCATTAAGTTTTAACTTAAAGTTTCTGAGTACCTCAAAAGTTTGATGCAAATCTACCAAATGAAATTCTGCCTCCTTAGACTTGATCACCATGTCATCAATGTACACCTCCAGGTTTTTTCCGATCATGTCTTTGAACATCTTTGTTGCCAATCTCTGATATGTTGCTCCAGCATTCCTTAATCCAAATGGTATCACCTTATAGCAGTAAAGACCCTTGGGAGTAATGAAGGAAGTCTTTTCCTGGTCTGGCTCAAACATTGCTATTTGATGATAGCCTCTGTAAGCGTCAAGAAAACTCATCCTCTGAAATCCTGCTCCTGGATATCTTTTGCTTGTTTGTTTTGCAATTTATATCTAGGTAAGGAAGTTTAGCTGGGTTCACTGCTTGCCATGCCGGGATACACTTTTGGGACTAGAGAGAGGATTGTTGGTGTTTTTCTCCTTTTCGGGGAAACTCTTCATTTTATTTATCGTCAGTAGTGTTAGTAGCTGAGGCACTTTGTACTTTGGTAGTTTCTGGGTTTTTAGAGTTTTTTTATCTCTCATGGCTAGACTTTTGGAGCTTCACTTTGGGATTTTAGTTTTAGTACTTCTGCTGCACCGTTTTTCATTTATTAGATGTGTGAGATGGTTTTATATCACTTGAGATGGTTTTGATGCTTTATGAAGTCACGTATCCGTTGTCAGATCATTTATTTATTTATGTTCTGGAATGGGTTGTGACAACTTGGTATTGGAGGTGTACGTTGTTAGATCTTGGAGTCAAGAGTACTTGAGGTTTTGAGGTGAGAGTTAGGAGGGAAGTTTGGTACGTATATTCTGGAACTATTGTGCGTGTTACTTTGACACTCAATTGATTGTCTCGAAATCTGATTTGAAAAGCACCTGACCAACGCATTTTCAAATGAGAGGTCTTGGAAAGTAGGTTGATAAAGCATGATATATCGGAATACCGAGTCTAGGTTACTTGAGGATTAGGAATTTGGTACTTGATAAGAGTGAGTATGTAAGTTTTAAGAATTGTGGTAAGGCATGGCTTGGCAAGTGAACCCTCAGATTATGAACACTTAAATGTTGCTTGATTGTTTGTGCATCATTTCTTTCTATTTGATGCTATGTGTACTATGTGTGTTATGTGCAGAGTTTGTTTCTAAAGGAAATTTTCTGTGAGCAAGAAAGTAAGATGGACAACGTTGAGGATGCAGCTTCTACCAGACCTATAGAGGGAGAGGTTAATCAACCTCCTGTACAGAAGAATCTACCTCCAGTGGCTCCTGAGAATAGTGTGGAAGCAGTTATGGCTCAGTTCCTGAAGAACCAGGCCGCATATATGTAGTGGCAGACTGTACAGAGGGATGGAACAATAGGGACTAGTTTACTCGAGTGGTTCCGTAGACTCCATTCTATAGAGTTTGAGGGGTCTGTATCTCCATCTGTAGCAGAGGCTTGGCTGAGAGGAGTGGAAAGAGTCTTGAGGGCTATGGGTGCAACAGATGAACAAAAGGTCAACTTGGCGACTTTCAATCTCAAAGGAGAGGCCCTTGCTTGGTGGGAGGCTTATAGCCGTCATCTGACAACTGTTGATTTGGGAGAGGTTCCTAGGGTTATCACATGGGACTTATTTGTGAAAGGATTTAATGACCAGTACTATCCAGAGAGTTACCGGACTAAGCAGGAGAACACGTTCCTTTATCTGAACTAAGGGAACATGACAGTCTGAGTATGAGGCAAAGTTTGCTGCCTTGTCACGCTATGCAGTGGAACTGGTGAACACCAATGCAAAGCGGTGTAAGAGATTTCGGGGAGGCTTGACTTCCTAGATTGTGACATGTTTGACCTCTTTCAGGGAGAGGGACTATGCGGATTTAGTGGATATGTCCAAACAGATTGGCAAGGATGTGCAGATGATGTTTGAACAATGTGCTAATAAGGGAAAGACCAGCGGCGGTTGGTCGGGTAACGTTTTCAGTGAAGGTGGTTTTTCTAGAGGAAGTGATGGGAAGAATTTTTCCAAGGGACATGGTGACTCCAAGTCTCAGGGAAATTGACAGAGGAGGAAGGGTAATCAAAGTGGCAGTCAGTATTCAGGGGCTAACATGCATAGTGGTGACAGATGCTGTTACAAATGTGGAGGAGAGGGATATTTGATCCGAGATTGTCCGGAGAAGGAAGCGTCAGTGCATCAGGTGAAATGTTTCTCTTATGGAGAGATGGGACACAAGGCGCCGTAGTTCCCAAAGTCTTGTAGTCTTGCAGCTTCTTTAATGGGTAGTGTACCTGTGGGTCAACCTCGTGGCTCAGGTACTAACATGGTGCCACGGAGAATTTTTGTTGTGACACGTCAGGTGGCTGAGGCATCTCTAGATGTGGTTACAGATACTTTTCTTATATCAGGTTTCTATTCGCGGGTTCTTCTGGATTCAGGTTCTACCCATTCTTTCATATCAGAGTCTTTTGGTAGTATGCTTGGTAGACCTTCTGTGGTATTACCTTATACTTTGGCTATTTCTACGCCTGTGGGGAAGACTATTAAGATAAATCTGTGTTCCCAGATTGTGAGTTTGTAGTAGAGGATAGGCATCTTTTGGTAGATTTGGTACCTTTTGTCGATGTCCAACTTCGATGTTATTCTAGGGATGGATTTCTTGTTGCCACATCATGCCTTGATTCATTGTTTGAGTAAGGAAGTTCTATTTCGAATTCTGGGGGAAAAGAATTGAAGATTTGTGGAGAAAAGATTGTGGGAAAGTCTTGTATTATCTCTTGTGTCCGTGCGAGGACTGTGCTGAGTAAAGGATGTCAAGGCTACTTGGATTACATCTTTGATAATTAGAAAGATGATCTCAGTATTGCTGATATTCCGGTGGTGAGAGAGTTTGAAGATATTTTTTCGGATGAATTGCCAGGAGTTGTTCCTGATAAATTGAGTTCTCTATTGAGTTGTTACCTGGGGCAAGCCCCATTTCCATTGCTCCATATAGAATGGCACCAGCAAAACTGTATGAGTTGAAGGTGTAGTTGAAAGAATATCTGGAAAAGGGGTTTATTCAGTCTAGTTCTTAGCCTTGGGGTGCACTGACTAGCCTATGAAATTGCATTTATTTAGGCTAATTATACTTCATTCTTACGTGCTCTTATTGCTCATATGGTCTATTTCTAACGTGATGTGCGCGTTGGTAGTTGTTGTGACGTTTCAGGTTGAATCATGGAAATTACGTGCTTTTGATGCCATTGTATTGTTTGGAGGAAGCTTGTCCTGAATGGTGTGATGATTGATTGAAGTTGCTTGCTTGGATGACTTCTGCCAACTTTTCTGTCAAAGATTGCATGTCTGCATCGATGCAGCATCTGGGTGCATCGATGCACATCAAGTTACAGTGGATGGATTGGCAAGTTACAGGGTTGCTGCATCGATGCAGGTTCCATTCGCATCGATGCACTTATCAGATACAGAAAGATAATATGTTGCAGGCTGGTGTGCATCGATGCAGGCTTTCATCGCATCGATGCAAGTGGACTTCAGAGAAAAGATACAGAATGCTCGTTTCATGTGCATCGATGCAGGCACTCATCGCATCGATGCAGGAATAATCCATAGAGGTCGCATCGATGGGGAATCATGTACATCGATGTAAAATGCTCCAGAAAAAGTCAGTAAGTTCAAGATTTGTGATGCATCGATGCAGCATCACCTTACATCGATGCAAGAAAGAAATATAAAACGTTTAAGTAACTAGTTGCATCGATGCAACTTATGTCTGCATCGATGCAGACGCAGACAGTTGTCAAATTTTCTTCACCGATGTGCTGGTTCCCAAGGCAAGACTTATGGGGAATGTGTTCTTTTGCATGGGAATTGAGGGAAGATACACCATTTTTTCGTGGATTATCAATTTACACACATTATTCTATCATCTTAAACTCTCTCTCTCTAACCCTATCTCCCTACTCTCTCTTCCTTCTCCCTTAGAACATTTTTGGATAATTTTCTGCAGATTTTCAAGAGAACAATTTGTGCTGTTGGATAAGTTTTGTTACATTGAAGTTGTAATTCTCTTTGCAATACAAGTGTGGTATCTATTTCTCCTCTCTTTACTCTTTGAATTTCATGCACTTATCAAATTTAGCGATGGCCTTTGTTAATATGAGTGAGTAGTAGTAGGGGAAGGTCATGGCCATGGTGGCCATGACTTTAGGTTTCCATAATGTTCTCCCACATTAGGCCGAATTATAGACCGTGATTATATGCATTCTCCTATATTTGGCTAGAGTATTGTAATGTTATCACTTTGCTTGGTTGTGGACAATTCTTTTGTCACATCCAATTCTTGTGCTATGTCTTGCAATTTCTCTAGTATAGTGTCTATGGAGTATGTATGTCACCCGGCTCTATGGTTTACCTATGAGCTTATCACGCTTAATCGATTGTCTTGGAGAACTTACATGCCTAAAGTCATGCCATTGTGTCTATGACCACTCCCGTTTAAGTAATCGTATTTCTTCATTTCAAATTAGTAGTGTGTCAAGAACAACAATCACAAACCATTGGTTGGCGTCCTAGTGCCGTCTAATAAAAAATACAAAAAGAAATACCCAAGTCGTTACAATTACCGAAGGCTCCCTGAGGATTCGATCTCGGACTTCCGAGTTATTTTGCTACGCGTACCTTGCCTTACGCTTCGGGCTATATACTTTGAATTACACAAAGGGGACGTAAGCATTTTTGGCGTTGTTGCCGGGGAGCTAGGCATTAGTTGTAACACTTGTTTGTTTTTACTTTGCTTGGGCGGAGGCCACTTGTGGATGTACAGTTACACCCGTGACCATACATTTCGACTTGTGCGTAATCCTACTCCTCCACCCGAAAACATGGCTGATGATAACAATCGTGATCGGGTACCCATTCCTATTCCCGAAATCACAATGAGGGACTTTCTTAACCCCAATCGGGTTACTCCACTTTCATGCATCATAAACCCTCTGGGAAATGCTAATGTCTTCACCGTGAAAGCCCCACAACTCCAAATGATTCCCCATTTTCATGGGATGCAAGCTGAAAATCCGTACCTCCATGTACGTGACTTTGAGGAGGTAGTGGGCACCATTTGTAACAATCCTTTGCAACTTCCCTCTGCAAGGATGAAACGTTTTCCTTTCTCACTCAAAGATCAAGCCAAGAGTTGGCTCAATTCTCTAAAATCTCAATCCATTGCAACTTGGGAGGATATGCAATGTGAATTTTATAAGAAGTTCTTCCTGCTCCATAAGACTCGTTCCTTGAAAAAACTCATCACCTCTTTCACCGAGAAGCAAGGTGAGACTTTTGGAGCTAGTTGGGAACGATACAAGGATCTTTTGAGCACCGTCCCCCACCACGGGTTCGACGATGCACAAAAGGTTGGCTACTTTTACGAAGGCATATCCCAACATAATCGCCAATTTATCGATATGATGTGCAATGGAACCTTCATGGACAAGCGTCCATCTCAAGCAATCGAGTACTTTGACTTCTTGGCTGAAAATGACCAATCTTGGGATTACTCCGATCCCAACGATAGGACTTATCATGCACCGACTGATGGCCAAGGAGGAGGAGGAAAATATTATGTGCGCGACCAAGACGACTTGTCATTGAAAGTCGCCCAATTGACTCGAAAACTTGAGAGTTTGGAAGTGAACAAGAATACTCCCGTAGCTTCTGTGGCTAGCGAGGAACTTTGTGCTATTTGTGATCTCAGTGGGCATGTTACCAATCATTGCCCATCCTTGCCCGTTGTTAAATATCTCCTTCTACCTTCGGAACAAGAAAATGCGAACTCTATCAATAGCTTCCCTAGGAACCATCCTTTGTCGGGCGGTTATCATCCTAGTTGAAAGAACCATCCTAGGTTGAGCTATGGCAATCAAGATTCTCAAGGACTTTTCATGGGGTCCAATCAATACCCGGTTCAACCACAACTTAACCCAATTCCACCACCGGGATTTCATGCTCAAGGCAACATGCCTCAAAGATACAATCCCAATCCCAACCCTTCATACCAACCAAATCCTTCCTATCAACCAAACAATTTCCAAAGCCAACAAGGCGGGCCTTTCGGGGCTCAATCTCAATCCTCTTTCCAACAACCCAATACCAAAAAAATTGAAGATGCACTTGCGCGATTAATGCAAGCCCAAAATACTGTGAATGACAATGTGAACCAACAAATTTCTAAACTCATTTCCGTGATGGGGGATGCCCAAACCGAAAAGTGGAAATTTCCCTCTCAATCAATCTCAAATCCTCAAAATCAATTCCAAGGGCAATCCTCCACCGCTCCTAACCAAAATTCTCCTCATTATGAACATGCCAAGACAATCACCACTTTGAGAAGTGGTCGAGTAATTGACAATCTTGTTGCTCCAACACCTTCTTTTCCAATCCATCCTACTTCAACCATTCCACAATCACCAACTCTTTAAAAAAATTCTGAAATTCTTGAGGATGAAGTCTCCACCGAGATTCTCGAAGAGCCGCCGGTACCACCTATCGTTCCATTGGCTCCTTTTCCTCAACGGCTTATGAAGAAAACCAAAACCCCTTTCCAAGATGATGTCTATGAACTTTTCAAGCAAGTCAAAGTGAACATCCCACTCCTTGATATGATCAAACAAGTCCCATCCCATGCTAAATTTCTCAAGGACTTGTGTACGGTAAAGCGCAAGCTTAACGTACATAAGAAGGTCCTACTTACGGAGCAAGTGAGTTCTATTCTCAAGGCCGACATTGCCCCAAAATACAAGTACCCCGGTTGTCCGACGATTTCCATCACTATTGGGGGTAGTGTGGTTGAGCGTGCGCTCCTTGATCTCGGTGCAAGTGTGAATGACAATGTCCGACGATTTCCGTATCATGTGTACCAACATTTGGGACTTTGGGAACTCAAGCCCACTTCGGTCACCTTGCAACTTGCCGACTGAAGCATTCGGGTGCCCAAAGGAGTAGTGGAGGACGTACTAGTTAAAGTTGACAGCTTTGTCTACCCCGTAGACTTTGTTGTTCTTGATGTGTGTCCATCCTCTTCCGCCTCTTCGGTCTCCCAAACTCCGATTATTCTGGGACGCCCTTTCCTTGCTACATCAAATGCGATTATCCATTGTCGCAACAGGCTCCTTAAGATGAATTTTGGGAACATGACTCTCGAACTCAATATCTTTAATGTGGGGAGTCAAATGGGGGATGATGATACCGTTCATGAGGTGAATATGATTGATACTTTGGTGGAAGAACACACCGATTCTCTACTTTGCACGGATCCGTTGGAGTTGTGTCTCACCTCCGACGAGATTTCTTTTCTTGAGTCGGATGAAGTAAACTTTTTGACCTCCTTGTTGGATGGAGATGGTGATGAGGGTGAGATGGAGAGTGTAATGGGAGTGGAAAAGTATAAGCCCAAGTTTGAACAACTACCACTTTCGGAGGGCTTGACACCACCATCATGTGTGCAAGCGCG
>NMUG010009227.1:0-11352 GCA_002855965.1 Monotropa hypopitys
CGGTTGAACTTTCTTCGAGTGATTTTGTGCTGAGCGTAACCGGTTACACTCTGGTCTATAACCGGTTATGATGTCTTCGGTTTCTGCAGTCTTCCCTCTGGGCTCTTCTTTAACTGAGCGTAACCGGTTACGGTTGAATTGCTCTAACCGGTTACGCCTGATTTAGCTCTAACCGGTTAGGGTAGCTGCCTTTTTCACTTCCAAAAAGATTTCTTCTCTTCTCCCGATGTCCCGACTTTCATCTTGGACTTCCAAGCATTATCCTCCTCAGTTCCCGGACTTCTCAGTTGGCTCGGGAAAATGGAATAAAGTGCTAAAAACCTGTAAACTAATAAAAATCTACACAAACACCATTAAGCACAAATATGTACCAAAATTTATTAAAAAGATATAAAAATGTATTTACAAGAGATAAAATAGACATGCTAAACAAGTGATTTAGCATGTCTATCAATAATCATGTCATAAATCATGCAAATCTCTACTGTTTAGATAATTATTCATGTTGAGATATCCATATATCACTGTCATTTTACTGTTGCTTTAATTTCAGTAATTTCAGTATGCTTATTCATTCCTGGGATTCCATTTCGGGATTCCAGCTTTGATGTGCAGGATTGATGTTCGGAAGTAGATGTCGTCCACTATCGGCCAGTGTCAAGTTTAGTTTTACGGTTTTAATTTCATAAAGAGTTGTTTTGAGGTTTATGTAATAATGAGAAAGTGTTGAAGATGTTGGACATAGTGTTAAAGATGTTGAGTTTTATGTAGTTGTTTCAGTCTATCAAAAATGTTTAGTTTATGTTTTAATTTCAAACAGTTTTCAGTTTTGAAGTTTTAATAAAATAGTTTATCCAAAATTGTTGTTTAAATTTAAGAAATCAGAGTTAGTGAGATTTTACTCCATCCTAATCCATATTTTTGGGTCGGGGTGTGATATTCCCGCTGTGTGCTTCAGAACAAACTTGAAAGCTTGGACACGGGCAATCCATCTGGCATACTTTATGTTAATGGATGCTGAACTGTTCAGGAACTCCAGAGCCTTGTTGACAGTATGGAGCACAAACTTCTGCTGAATGAAATAATGCTCCCATACTCTCAAAGCTTTGATAACTGCATAGAGCTCTAGCTCATAAGCAGTTCAGTTCTTTATCGCCTCACTCAGCTTCTCACTGTAGTAAGCCACTGGTCGGAATAGAACCGCTCCAACTCCGATGTAGCTAGCATCCGTATAAACTTCGAACAACTTATCAAAATCGGGCGGAGAATCGGTGTTGAGGAGAGTTTTTCCTTCAGCTCGGCAAAGCTCTGCTCGACTTCACTAGTCCAGTCAATTGTTTCTTATTTAAACATTCCGTTATTGATGCCGCAATGGTGCTAAAATCTTTGATGAACCTTCTGTAGAAAGTAGCCAAGCCATGGAAACTCCTGACATCGTGTGCAGATGTGGGTGTTTGTCATTCTTGAATAGCTCGGACTTTCTCTTGATCAACCGTCAGCCCGTCCGCGCTGACCACAAAGCCTAAGAACACTAGGTTGTTGGTCAAGAAACTACATTTTTTTAAATTGACGTGAAGGCTGTTGTCTTTCAGCAATACCAAGACCTCTCTCAGGTGTTGGTGATGCGCTTGTCGGCTACGGCTATAGATTAGGATATCATCGAAATAAACAACGACACAGGATCCAATAAGAGATCAGAGTACCTGAGTCATAAGCCGCATAAATGTACTTGGGGCATTGGACAACCCAAATGGCATCACAAGCCACTCGTATAGGCCATCCTTGGTCTTCAAAGCTATCTTCCACTCATCTCATGGGCGGATTCTGATCTGATAATAGCCACTCTTCAGATCCAGCTTTGAAAAGATCGTAGCACCTGCCAATTGATTCAACATATCCTCAAGTCTAGGAATATGGAAATGGTACTTGATGGTGATCTTGTTGATAGCTCGACTGTCAACACATATTCTTTAACTCTCATCCTTCTTTGGCGTGAGCAGTGCGGGCACTACACATGGACTCATGCTTTCCTGGAGAAACCCCTTCCTGATCAGCTCACTGATCTGGGTCTGTAGCTCGGCATGCGCTGCTGGGCTCATCCGGTAGTGTGGTAAGTTAGGGAGACGTGATCCTAGGATTAGGTCTATCTGATGTTGTATGTCCTGTACTAAGGGTATATCGTCTGGCAGCTCGGCTGAAAGGACTGAGCTGAACTCTTCAACCAGGGGTTTCAGCTCGGTAGGTACGCTGGTCGGCTGTGGACCTTATCCTTTCAACACCACTATGTGCACTTCATGCTCCTCTAGCTCCTCTTTTCCCAACTTTGGCACCACTAGTAGAGTTTTGCTTGCAGTGCGGGTCTCTCTAGGCTTCTGTCCTCCCATGGGAACCAAAGTAATCTTGGTCCTGTGGTGCATAAAAGAGTAAGTGTTGAGACGACCATTGTGGGTAGATTTGACATCGAATTGCCAAGGTCAGCCTAGCAGCAAATGGCAAGATGACATATCCACTATGTCACATATCACCTCATCCTTGTACTTATGACCAATGGAAAGTTGTACCGTGCAACGTTCACTCACCTTGACTTCTCCATCGTCATTAATCCAACCAATCTTGTACGGATTGGAATGAGCTTTTGTTTTCAGCTTAAGCTTATCCACCATAGTTCGGGAAACTATGTTGTCACTGTTTCCTCTATCGATAATCAGCTCGCACACTCTCTGACCCACCGTGTAGCGAGTGCGAAAGATATTGTGCCTTTGAGTCTCGGTTTCTATCTTGGGAGAATACATCAATCTGCGGACAACTAGAACAACTCCCTCATCAGCTTCCACTACTTCTTCCTCATTAAACTCATAGGTCTGGTCCTCTAACAGCTCTTCTTCTTCATCTCCTTACAGGGCAAGGTTAGCAACTCGCCTGTTCGGGGAATTGTTTGAGCGATGACCTGGCTCTCCACACCTGTAACACTTGATAGGCTGGGAAGATGGCGTATAAGGGCTTGGTGAGGTCTTCTGGGATGCGGCGACCTATTTACTGCCTTGTCGTGCTGGTCGAGTAGCACTTGAACTTCCTGTGGCTGTTCCTCCACTTGCCACGCCACCACCTGTCTGATGTAGAAGCTCCCTTTTTCCACTTGACACCTATCCTGTCGTGGTCCTGCTGAATTTCTGAGCTCTCGCGCTAATCATGTCCACCTGGGTTTTAACCAGTAAAGATAGCTCAACAGTCTCATTGAGAGTAAAGGCTGGGTGCAACACCACTCTGTCTTGGATAGGCAGGCGTAGGCCATTGTTAAACCTGGCCACCTGTTGGTTGTCACTTTCTACCAGGTCATTACGAGAAGACAACTTGTAGAACTCCTCCGTGTAGGCTCTAACCGACCTGAGTCCTTACTTGCAGTTCTGATATTACTAGAACATTAACTTCTCGTAGTTAGCAGGCAAGAATCTCTGCTTCATTAGCTTCTTTATCCTTGACCATGAATGTATCTGGGTTTTGTTCTGTCGTGCCCGGGACATTTGTAACTGGTCCCACCAGGCTAAGGCGCCACTCTTGAGACGATAGGCCACAAACTTGACCTTCTTCTCCTCTTCGATACCCATGTAATCGAAAAAACGTTCAACCTCTGTTAACCAGTCAAGAAATCCTTCCACATCCAAGTATCCATCAAAAGAAGGTAACTCCACCTTCATTCGGTAGTCTCTATTCTCATTAGGTCTTTCTTGGTCACCATAGTTAAGTACTCTTTCGTCGACATCACTGTATGAGTCTGATAGAACTTCAGGTACAGGGCAATGACGAGGAACTCTTCTTGGAACTCGGGCTTGTGCACCATCCTAGCCCACAAGTTCAGGGAAAACCTAAGCCTGCTCTTGACGGACCTGAACACGGGCAAACTCGCTAGTAAGGCACTCAACAAGTTTGCGTAGTTTACGCATCTCTTGTCGAACAAACCTCAAATCTCCTACTATTGCTGATCGGTCTTCCAGAGCATCGTCCATTAGAAGTAGGCTCTGATACTAACTGACGCAGAACGTGAATGGGTAAAGTGAGGAGGAGACAATTCTGGGAGATAGAATCGCTGAGGGGTGGATAGATTAACATTGTAATCTGTAGAGGGATGATCGAACTAACACCGTAGTTCGGTAGAAGTGCTAGGAATCCACCTAACAATACTAGAATCCACCAGTAAATCAGGAATCTGTCTAAAGAACGAAGAGAGACGAGCTCTGGTTCGAAATGAGATTTCAATATTGATAAAAAGTTGCTATGAGATGTACATCGTTAGGCTTATATAGCCCGAAAAGAATACAATGGAAAACCCCAAAAAGAATGGTGGTTAATGCGACAAAAGGAAAAAGTAAATGACTACAAAATGTACAATCCCTAACAGAATCTAAAAAAGTAATAACAGAAATTGTTAGAGGTTGTCGGGTGGTCCCCGTGTGGTCTCGTTCCAGTAACAGTTCAGGAATACGGCCGAGATGAGGTGCAGCTATTGAGGCCGTGCTGACATGGGTTGCAGTGCTGAACTGGTATGGGCTGTACTGGCCAGGCTGTGCTGAAGATCCTGTAGGCAATATTGCGAGGGTGGCAGCTCGGCGTCTGACGTGTGGGTAGGCAGCTCGGCATCTGGTGTGCGCTGTGTGGCTGACTGGAAGGATGAAGTACTTAGCTCGGTTGGAGATGAGGTATGCTCGGTATTATATGTAGGCCTTTGTCCTACATCAAAGAGGGAAAAATTGACATCATGATAATGAGCTGAGCAGATATGCCTAAATGCTTTAAAACCTAAAGAAGCATAATGGACAATGCTTTGTTTATACTCCTCATATTTCACCATCGCAGTAGGAATGCTCAGTTATGATCTTCTAGCTCCTGAGCAAACTCCTCGAATTCACGATACTCGACAATGATGTTGGCCTAAGAAAGTGTGCCAAACTCAACCTTTTGCCGCTCCAGAAATGCGATCTTATCCTCCTCCATCTTTAGCTAAACTTCAGCTAATTTCTTTTGCTTCTCGAAGGAGGACTTTAATCTATCGAACTAAGTTAGAGCCTCTCCCGACTTACTATCTCCACATCACGAGCCTTCAGCACGTTCTCGAAGTCTTTTCAGACTTTTCTATGGCCTACTGAGCATTTGATGCTTCTTTAAAAATGCAGTTGGTTATTAGCGATCAGAGATTTCTTCTAGGTGTCCATTTCTACCTTCTCATTGGTTAATCGGGTCACCATTTCCCCCCTAAACTCCAACTTTATAGGAATCTGGAGGAGCAAAATCAAAGTTAGGAAATAGCTACATCAGAAAACATAAGCCATGACGAAATAGCTCATACAAATATAGTACCTTTCCAAGGTCAAACAGGGCTCCTCGATAAACATCAGTGGGATCTGTCAAAGTAAGAATTTACATATTTTATGGTTTGATCATCATATTTAAATGAACAAGGACGACTTCTTGATCTACTAGAGTAGAGGGATCATCATCATATTGGCTTAAATGGATTTCTTCCTCATTGCGAGGAGCCAGAGAAGGATCGACATGATTGGTCTTGGGGTTTTTCTGCTTAACAAAAGGCTTCTTTCCAGTGGCCTTATCCTGGGGAGCAGGGGAGCAGCTTCTACTTCGGGGGCAACCCCTCCTTTAAAATTATTCCTTTATTGGTCTAAACAGGGATTGAAAACCTTCATGAGAGTCGCAATGTCCTCTTCCTATTTGATATTTTTCTCTTATTTAATGACGTTTGAGTCTTTGCACGAGTAGGAGATTCCTTTTGAGATTTCGACATTTTCTCAACTAGTATACGACATACAAAAGTAAAATCAACATTAGCTCAATCATGTATTTGAAAACAATGCATTTGATAGACACACTATTTTGTAGTTTTTATGTGTCTGTTTTTTTCCATTTTGTTTTACTTCTTTGTTTATTTATTTGTATTTAGTTCATATTTATGTTTTCCATGTTTTTTAGTTCTCATTTGTTTTTTAGTTCTCATTTGTTTTTTAGGTTATTTTGTGATTCTGGGATGAGTTCAAAAGCTCTGAGTAATCCCAAGCCATGGTGAAGCATTACAGAAATTTCAAGGAGGTTCCAGAAATTCCGGAAGTGCCAGAATTCCCAAGGACATGGCCCTAGACACAGCTCAGAAACAGAACCAGATACTGCATAAGGGGTACTGGTACCAGATATGTACGTGGACTGATCCCTCCAACTTATTTTCGGAGATATAGAGAGCAAATTTACTACAAAGGGGGAAAACTCAATGGGTACCGGTTCCAGACATGTACGCGGACCGATCCCTACACCCATTTACCAGAATTGTAGGACTCCTCTTTCAGATGAACAAGTTGCAGAAGGAGAACAAAAGGCCAGGGTACCGGTCCCAGACATGTACGGGGACCGGTCCCTCTGCTGATTTGCTTCGTAGATTTTGGACCAGTTTTGGGCAGTAGGGGTACCGGTCCCTCTTTGTATTTATATAGTTTTCGAACCTCGTTAATGGCATTTTTGTAATTATATTAGGTCGGGGGTATATATGCACATGTATAATTCGGGATATAGAACTTTTGTATAGTTTTTAGGGTTTAGGGAGGTTGAGAGCTTCTCTCTCTACCTCCATGTTTCTTCTTCTTCTTTCATTTTAAGGGGCATCCATGGAGCTTGGAGATTTTTTCCCTCCTTTAATGTTGTAAGAAACCTCTTCCTCTCTCTGTTGATGTATTTTATTTCATGTGTTGTTTTAATAAATTTTATATTTAATTTATATTGTGATAATGTCTATGTTCTTTCCATGTTTGTTGAGATATTAGTTTAATGGAGGGCTAACCTCCTTGGTTTGGCTATGGGGTGACTAGCACCCCAAGCCTTGGGTTGTGTTAGATTCTCTCCATTTAATGACATAACCCATGCTTATAGCGATGTCCTGCTAGGTGTTCGACAAAATGTCTACGTGAACGAATTTCTCCTAGAATGGATTAGAATCATACCTAGGGTCTTAGCTTAGTGGTGTTAATCTATTTGATGGGTCGTAGATAATGAACCTTGGGATGACCCATGCTTATAGCAATGTCCCGCTAGGTGTTCGACAAAATGTCACAATGATCAAACCTCTCTAGAAAGCCACTATCTTTAGACGAATTGTAGTCTCGAGGTATCATAGGGGTTAGGAGCATGTAGATCTCACCTCGGGTCCAACCAAGGGTCATTAACCTCCTTGAATATTCATGTCATGTACACTCCGTGCTTTGAGCTATGTCGCCTGAGGTATAAGTTGGCCCAGAGAACCGAATTCTAGCCCATGTGCCATCTCTTGACCCATGACGTTTGCTTGATAGTCAAACATTCTGTGGGAGGTCCTATGTCGTGATCTCTACTCCGTGTTGTCATGGGATATTGGAGAAGTCTAGCATGACCTAAGTTAGGTGTTGGAACCGTCATGGCCATTCTACTTAGTTAACTTAGTTTTCTTTTTTTTTGTCTTATGCTTTAGTTTTCCTAGGTTTTTAATCCAAAAACAATCCAAGGCTAGCATCCTACCGCTTCATTTGCAAATCAAAACCTCGTTACAATGCAAATTCCTTTAACTGTGTCAATTCCCTGTGAATTGACCTCGGACTTACCGCTTTACTAAGTAGAGTGTGTATTTTTGTGTTTATAAATTACTAATGTATAGCAAGCGTTCTCATTTAATAATAATGATACGGGAATTAGCCACTAGCATTTTAGCGCCGTTGTCGAGGAGTTGTAGTTGAGTTAAATTTTTGCTAGTTTAGAAGTTTTCCTCTGCCCCGCCGTATATATCCCTTTTATTTTGTTTCTTTTTTTTGTTTTATAAAATCAAAAACAAAAAAGGACATTGATTGACCATGGCTTCCGATAATTATCCCTTATATAATTATTCAGCCCCTTAGGAAGCTATGGATCAACAAGTTTGGGAGTCCTATCCTCCATTCCCGGATCCATCTTTCCAAGAGTGGCATTATCACGTCCCGGATTTTCAAACTATGTTTTTTTTTTGAAAATATAAAAGTGGACAACATGGACTAATAAGATCAAACATCTACCCATTCCAAAGTGCGAAAAGTAAATAAGGAGAAGGGGAATCTCACATACACACACACAATGTTTAAGTTTACAGTCCATCCAAAAACAAATATTACAATCCCGGGAACATGAATTTGAAATGAAATAAGTTAAAAGAAATCAAACGAGGATACCCAAAGAAGTGGCACCCAAAGCTCTAAGCTTCCAATCAAACAGTCGGATTGGTACCTAAAAACAGAGGGTTAGGCAACACCTTAGTAGACAAAGCCTATACCCAAATATATCCCAAGTTGGCACAAAAGATGTGAATGCGAGAATAAAATATGAATTCATGCGATGAGGACCATTTCATAGTTCCAAAATCATTTTCCAAGTTCTTTCCAAATTTCTAATTTTTTAAACCATTGGCTTTCTTTCAAAAGCTCAACTTGACGAAATCAAGGAGAAATATTTCTTTCAAACATTTCATCTCAACCCTAACAAAATTAAGGGAGGTACAATTACATTATTAATATTTTATTGAGTTTTGTCTTGTTCCGCGCTATTCGCCTGCCAGCTACCAAACGTATGTTTCTCAGAATTATTCTGCCTTAGAAAGGGTTCCAGTGGACCCCCATTGTGCAATGTAGTGAGTGTAATCAACTCAGGGAACGAAATTTACGTATGATAAATTAGCCAACTCAACTCATATTTCATGTTAATGGTCATTTAAAACATACATTCAATTTCCGGGGATTAGGGCATCCACATCTCCTAATCTCCCTTAGTGACCAAACATGAATTTTCCAAAATCCATTTTAAATTTCTCAAATTAAAACATTTATAAGGTCATATGACCGTTTTACAATCATCAATTTCAAGATAGACTTTTCAATTCTAACATTTCATCATTACCTAAAACTAGGTTTTCATAAAATTTTGGGTTTTTCAAAATTAGTTTGGGGATCTTGAAATCGAGGGTGGGGAATGTCAATTGAGACCCATAGCAACACAAACCCTCAATTAATTTGAGAGTAGAGGAACCCACAAGGTGACTACAAAACGAAATCCTCATCCTACAAGATATATGGAGGGGGAAAGAAGCAAACCATCAAAGGAGATATAAGGGACAAGCATACTCTACCTCTTGAGATGATTTGAGCAAATACTTACTAAATCTTAGATGAGGGATTCTTCAAAGAGCCACGAACTATGCACATCAATGTGGAGAGGGTAACGATCTCTATGCCTTTAGAACTTGAGATTTCTTCAAACTCCGAGTCAAACTTTTGGAATCTTAGAGAGGAGTGAGAGAGATTGAGAGGTTTGAAGGATGAATAGAAGAGAGAGAGAGAGTTCTGGAGTAAAAATGAGCGGTTAGGGCTTGAGTGATTTATTTATATTGAAGTCCAAAGATAAAAATACCCTTAGATAAAATTTCCCGAACAGTAGAAATTAACTCACGGACTACTGGTAATACGGGAGTGTATTCCCGATAGTTGGAGTTGTAGCCATGCCTGTAGTCTCCCCCGCCATTATGCATTCCCGGTAATCTGGGGTCCTTCTCCTGGTAGTCCGGGACTCTATTGCGTGCTCCTGTTCTTCTCCCCCGAACTCCTGCAAGCACTCCCTCTCTTATACCGAGAGTTAAGGATTGGTCTCTCGGACTCCCGCAATGCCTTCCCCTTCTTTCGGTAGTCCAGACCTCTGGACTACTCCTCTCCTTCCCTTCTTCTCCTCTCCCACAATTCCCCAACCTTCTCCCGGTAGTCCAGCCCTGGCCTTCTAGTAGTTGGCCCTCTTTTATCTTCTCTCACAAATTCCTCCTCCCTCTATCGGAAATTGGGGCTTTGTCCACCCTTTTTCTTCCAGGAATTGGGGGAAAATGCCAAGGGAGAATGTGGATTTTCATTCGGGTCTAGATTCTTCGTCCAAACTCCGATTCAAGCGATTCAAGTTGTGTTGCATTCGCAATTGAATTCTCTACGACATTCTAGGATCAACCACATCCACAAACGAGATATAATTTTGAGATTGAAAATCAATCAAAATCCAAAGAATAGAATTGAAATTCTAAATTCAATTTAAATAAATTCTCAATTGTTACATCTCATACCCCTTAAAAGATTTTCGTCCTCAAAATTAACATAAGGTAGAGGCAAAAGGGAGACGATCTCCATGAAGGATTACTACAAGATACACTACAAGAGAGAAGAGATGCAATTTGAATTGATACAATAGAGGAAAACTATAATGACGTCAAAACAAATACGGGTATTTCACCCTCATTTTATCTTCTATTTCCCAAGTGGCCTCTTCAATGCCATGATTTGACCACAAAACCTTCAACAATGGAATAGTTTTGCCTTTCAAAACTTGCTCCCTAGAATCAAGAATACGGATGGGTCGCTCTTCATACAATACATCGGCCTCCATCTCCACATTATCCTAATTGATCACATGTGAGGGATCTGGTTCATACTTTCGCAACATCGATACATGAAAAATATCATGAACATTAGAGATGTTGGTTGGCGATTCCAATTGGTATGCCACTTCTCCAATCTTCTCAATAACATCAAATGGACCAATATAATGGGGGTTGAGCTTCCCCTTCTTCCCAAAATGAGAAATACCTCTTCTAGGCGATACCTTAAGGAAACACATGATCACCAACCTCAAATGACAAAGGGTGACGATGACAATCTGCATAACTCGTATGCCTACTTTGTGCCATAAGCAAACATTGGTGAATCAATTTGATTTGCTCAGTGGTTTGATGAGTTGTCTCGGGGCCAAAAACAGTAGATTCACCCACTTCCAACCAACACATAGGAAATTTACACGGATGGACATACAATGCCTCAAAAGGTGCCATACTAATACTCGACTGATAACTATTATTATAGGAAAACTCCACCAAAGGAAGATGATCGGACCAACCACCACCAAAATCAAGAACACAAGAGCGGAGCATATCCTATAAGATCTGAATGGTATGCTCAGATTGGCCATTAGTCTGAGGATAGAAAGTGGTACTGAAAACAATCTTGGTACCAATAGCGGCTTGCAATCTATGCCAAAATATAGAAGTGAATCGGGGATCACGATCAGAAATAATAGAACACAGGGGCACCATGTGTAATACCCGTTTCATAAAATTATAAACTTTTATGTTTTAATATTTATCCAAGGTGAAAACTTAGTAATATTATGTCCCAATTCAATTATAGAAAAATCCTAAGGTTTTTGGGGGATTAATATATAAATTCTATGCTTATAAACTAATAAGTGTAGTTTAGTGTGATAGATGGCACACAA
>NMUG010009228.1:0-11352 GCA_002855965.1 Monotropa hypopitys
CCTCTAGGATGTGATGAACCACTTTAGAGAAGGATTCTTCTCAAAAATCCTTGAGCTTGACCTTGATTTTGCCTAATCCCTCAAGTCACTCTCTCTAATCACCTCTCTAGCCACCCTTCAACCTCTATTAACCCTAATGAAAGTATATCTCTCTATATTCACCCTAATGACAGATTTTTATTATTAAAGACCTCCTTGCCCTCACTTATAAAGTCTAATACCCCATGTGTGCCACTCCTCTAACAATTATACATATTTGTATGATTTATAATAATTTTAAATGGTAAAATTATCATTAATCCTTACAAATCTTATTAACCACTCCACACATTTTATTTTTCATTCCTCTTCTCTTTTAAAATTTTTAATAACCCAATTTAATTTATTTTAAATTGGTTCGGGCGTGACAACATATATCACAACTTGGAAGCAATTTTAGTGAATTAGATTTTTTACAGGCTCACCGACTGGCTCATCGGCCGGTCTACAGGTTGGCCAGCCTATTTGGTCTTTTGGTTTATTTTGTTATATTATGTTATGCCTTTATATTGTGCACTGCTCAATACTCTCTCCAGACTTTCTGTCAACTGTCATAAAATTAAAGAGAGACTTTCAAGGTTTTTTGAAGTGAGAATTCAAGCCAACATTGTTCAATCATCTCTCAACATTCAAGCCCTCAAGAGATCATCATCAAGGAGCATCAACATTATCACATACCTATAGTCACCTTGAAGATTGAAGAAGAAGAAGAATTATACTTTTGTTCTTATATTTTTATTTCTATCTTCTTCTTAGGTTTACACTTGTAAAGGAGTTCAGTCACAAACTCCTATCTTTTCTCTTTGTTCTTACTTTGTAAAATAAAAATTGTACCCTTGTAGATAGGTTGTAGGCCACCCTAGAAGGTCCTCATTGAAAGGTTGTAGGCCATCCATGAAGGTCCTAGGATAACGATTGTAGACCACCCTTGAAGGTCTAGTTTGTAACGGTTAGAGGCCACCCTTGAAGGACCTCAATCACCTTAAAATTTGTAATCACATTAGGTGGTTACTTACGTTAGTGGAATCCTTCACATATTGTGGGGGAAGTGGACATAGGTAGGGAGAGATACGCCCTATCGAACAACTATAACTCTTTGTATTTTGTCTCTGTCTCTCTCTCTCTTGCACTTTCATTATTGTGTTTGATATATTTTGTGTTATCAAAATATATTTTTAATCTAAATTCAAAGAATCAAAACAATCCCAGAAACCTCAACCGTTGCCGTATTGCAACAACATAGGTGTAACGGAAGGGTTTTGGTATTGATTTTAGAATAAGGATTATAATATATTTTGATATAGTTCTTGGTTGATTACTTGAATAATAAGTTTTAAGTAATTAATTTTTATTTGGTCGTTATTGTTGGAGACCAATTCACCCCCCCTCTTGGTTGCTTTTGGGCCAACAAATTTAAACTTCAAGATACAGCGCTTCCTAGTCAGGGAATGTCTGCTTTAAAGCAACGATTCCCGAATCAGAACACATATTCTTTTCTTTTAAGAAACAGAATTGACAAAATATTCTGGTCGAATTCACCATCCATCTAAAAAAACATCTTTGCAAAAACATTTTCTACAAAAATCGTCAAAATATTTTCAAATATATATACATAATAATATAAATCTCTCTCTCTTAGTTTTGAATAGTTTTCAAAAAAATAACAACAACATATGCATGTGTAAAAATAAATGTGTTCAAAAAAATTTTCCATCGCGAGTATCCAAACGGACGGCATAACAGCTAAGACGCGAGCATTATGCGTACACTAAAAATGAATCGAGGCATGTTTTTACTAACTTACGTATTTCTAGTACAGGTAAACAAATTGTCCAAGTGCAGAAATAAGAAAATAAGTCGAAGACTTACTTGAGAATGTCGAAACAAAGCTTGTTGAAGAGAAATCGATCGAATGATTGAGTGCCGGAACTTTTTCGGAAGGTGGTTGAAATCGAGTAGTGGAAGCAGAACCTCAAAAGCCTTTAGTGGTCCAAAAACCAAATGAATAAAGCCATTCTCGGCCTCTCCTTAAATACAGAACATGTTGCATCTATAGATGCGACTGTGATGTCATCTATGACGTCACAGTCAATCTCAAGCAATGTGCGCACAGTCAGCGATGTGACATTTCTTGACTTCTTCTAAAGACCAGATCTGAAGGAATAAGACACGATGTACCGGCATGAACTGTGACTTTGCAGTGTCAGATCAGTGTCCCCCCACATCTCAGAAAATGTTTCCGATCCAGCCGATGGATGTCAAATAAAGCAAATGAGCATAAAAAAATAAAAAAATATGAGCTATGAATCAAAATTCGTGCATATTTTAACCTTTGCCTATCTTTCCTATGCAAAAATATTCAAAGAGGGGTAAATGTTGATACCCAATTTTGACCCCAACCCTTAGAATTCAACAAATCGGTTTTCTGACATATCAGAATGCAACTCTGGGATATTCGAACTTCTCACGAGTAGCACTGACATTAGGAAATGGTGATGCACCAATGAATAAACATTGGTAAATTGTTAAGGAATATTTACCCGAAGGCAAAATTTCAAGACGAAGCACAGTTCAGGACAAACAGTAATCAGATGGCCGACAAATCACCTACTTGCATGCATTATGCTAAGAGATCAATAGAATTCCACATGAGCATCCAAAATCATAATTAGAAATGGAAAGTCGACGACAATCCTATTATTGGGAAAGCTGTATAAAGACTAAATCCATCCGATCAAAATTCGGAATTTAGTTACACATAAATGACTATCTATCCATTTTCACTGCGACAACGAGCCGGCATCAGAAATTGGAAAACTCAATTTCTACAGACCTCATCTACAAAGTCAGATAATTCCTGCAGAACAAATTCAATGGACGAATAGCAGTTAAAGAGATGCACCTAAAGCATTCTCTCTTGTTTAAATCAAAAGGCCGACTTCCAGGGTTTTCCCAAAAAATGTCTGATTCAAGCCCGAGATAATTTCTAAATTCATGATTCAACTCAAGGAGCGTCAAGATCTACTTCAAATTGTCAAAGACCTAGTCCAACATGCGGTCGACCAAGCACAAATAGAAACTTCGGACCAATTCTGGGCACGATATCTTTTTTATGATTTTTAAGTATTTGTTTTAATTTAATTTTTAGTTTTCCTAGGTTTTTTGGCCAGATATTTTCAAAACCCGACCCAACCTTATCCAGAAGGAAACTAGTTGTGTTCATCACCATCAGTGGGGATGGCGTCATTGTCTCATCTATAGATGCGCCATTCTTTGCATATAAATAAAGCCCTCTCCTCTGATGGAGAGGGATTCCAAACATCCCAATTGCTACAAAATTCACTTCAACCCAAATACTCTCGGGCATAACCTCTCTCCTATTTTCAAATCTGTACAAATTTTACCCAAACTATTTCAAATCACTTCCAAACTACCCCAAATCCTTCAAAACTTCACCAACCCTCAAAGTTCACTCAAGAACATTTTCCCCAAGCCAAAAACTAGCAACCAAACCCTTTTGCCCATAAATCCAAACCCAAAAACCTTACAATCTACTTGCCAAAAAACCCAAAATTTCAATGAACATAGTCGAACCTCTGCCCAAATTTACTCGGAAACTATTTTCTTTTTCTTGTCTTAATTTTTGAGAGATTTTCTTAATAGTATATTCTAATCTATAGTTTGGTATTAGTACCGGCCTCGTCCGAATACTGTACCTCATTATATTTTAAAGAAACTATCCATAGAAATCGTCTCCCCTTATTATAAATAGCCAAGGTATACAAAAGATACAGTTTTCATTTTTGCACTTTCTTGTCATTTATACCTCTTTTCTTTACTGCAAATATAGATATCAAAGTGGTAAAACATTTATTCATGTTTTCTTCTCGTTAAAATTTGACACATGTAAGGCTAAGCCTACTACGTTGTCACGAATGAGAAAAACATCAATACGTTTTCTTATCCACTACAAAATGCAAAAACATAAATATCGGCTCATATGCCATTTTTATTTAAAGTTTGATCTTTCAAAATCTCAGTAAATGATATCTCGGCCTTGCGTACGGCTATGCCTAGCGACTGTTCGGTCAAATATTTGAGGTCTTGGAAAATTGCCCTTTGAATATCCCAAAGATTGTACTTGTATTAATACATTTTGGCTATCATATGCCATTGCCGTTAAGCCAATCAATCATCAATCAAAATTCACAAGGAAAAACAAACTTCACATTTATCGCTTTCATTTGCATTTTGATCGCTCGACCTTGTCTGTCACGACTTGAATTTCCAAAGTCTTTTAAATTAAATTCCTTGGCTTTGAAATATATCCCGGGAAGCTTTAAATTGATTTTGACCTTTTGGTCTTGGATTTCTTCCCTCGACATGTGATTCAGACGATAATGAGGTTTTTCGATAAGTCCGCAAATCGTTAGTTTGGTTATTGTTGACGTTCGTGGCTTCGAGGAAGGTCATGACATGCCCTTGGGATGATTGTTCGATGTTTAGAACACCTTGGAAATGTTCGACATTGTGCCGGGAAGGTTTGGGAGTGGTTCAAGGTCATTTCGGGGCATCCTCAGGTGGCTCGTCCAGACCAAGGCTGGTTCTCATCCGGATGAGGGAGCAACAACTTTGGAGATTGCTTCAGGAGGTCTCGTCCGGACTCGGGTGGTGTCCGTCCAGACAACAGATGGTTCTCGTCTGGACGACGTGATGTCTCATCGGGACGGCGCAACAGACTTTAGCATTTTAAGTTGTCGGGTCCCCCTATTTTTGACCTACAACTTCATCTCTCTCTCTCTCCTCCGAAATTTCTCCCCCTTCTCTCTAAAAACCCCAACCTCCCTCTCTTCTCTCTTTCCTCCCTCTGAACCCATGGATCCTTGGAGATTCTCTCATTCATTAACATCGAAGAGCTCGAGACGATCTACGTGATGACGGGCTTGGATCATGGTGATGTTGAAGACATTTTTCGTTGACCTCTAAGCTCTGGTGGGTAAACTTTTCTCTACTATCTAGTGTGTGTGTACACAAGTTTCATTTGTAGTCTTTGAGTATAAAATCTAATTTTATGACCTAGGGTTAGTCTAGGGTCATAATCTATGCTTTGGGTGATAATTGGGGAGTAAGTAAGGATATTGTTGAGGTAGTGGATATCTCTAGAGACTTATACTCACTACGTGTTCGATGAAATTCCTGTGAAGATCTTAGATCGGGTTTTGGGTAAACATTGCGGTTTGGATGGTGTAGAGATGGCTTGTGGGATCGATATACAATGTTGGTTAGGTATAAGCATTACATACTCGATGAAATTCCCGCGAGAATCATAAATTTTGTTTTGGGTCAATCGTGATGTTAGGATTGTCGTAGGACTTGTATGTAGAGCAATTGGGCGCGTTGAGTTTATTAGAATCATAATAAGCCCCTTAGAACCTTTGGGACGCCGAGTGTTCGATGGAATTACTAAATGGGCATTGATTTGGGATTGGGTGTCTAAGTCCCCTTCCCTTCACACTTTTGTAAACCTGGTCCTTCTGATGCAAGGAAGAAATAAATTACTTTCTCCTTGCAGCCTTGAACTACGCAGCGGAAACACAAAACAAAGATAAACAGAATATCGGATTGATTCTCACAGAATACCTCCGTTGATTCTCTTCTCGATCTGTTGATTGGCAAGCCAATACCAGATTCAAGACTCGTCAGTCTGTTGATTCGCGCACGAATACCCAGAGGAACGACTTCAATCACAATTGTTGATTATTTAAGTGAATACCGAAAGGGAATGGGGTTGAACAAGAAATTCTACTGTTAGGGTTTAATTTCATTCAAAAGTGCCCAAAACAGTTACATTGTTCCCTATATATAGGGCGGCAGTATGAAACCACAAGTAGCAAAAACCCTAAGTACAATTACTGGGCTTTTGACAGATTAGGCCCAAAAGAGGAAACAAAAAGGGAACCCTAATATGTGGGGTCCCACAAAAAGGAATAAAGATAACTGATTAAAATAAGAAATCATGCATTGCCGAGCTGCCAGAGGCGGAGATGCCCAGAAGAGTGGGAGCTCGGGAACGGGACACTGCGAGCCTCTTAGCTCGGAAGGAAGTCATGCAGCTTGGGAAATGTTTCTGCCTCGATTCTTCAGTGCGGCACTGCGTGTCCGCGATGCCACTCCCATCATATAGTTCTCAGCCAGTCTATCTGCATCATCCTCCCCAGGTAGGCAAGGATTTGACCTCGAATCTGGTACGTTCTCTTCCTCGGAATTATCACCATGGTACGGCCATAGATGTTTTATGTTGAAGACATCCAAAATGTTAAGGTGACTGGGTAGCCGCAACCTGTAAGCATTAGCATTGATTTTCTCAATAATCTCATACGGTCTAATCTTTCGAGCAGCCAACTTGTTATATTCGTAGATGGGGTACCTATCCTTGGTTAAGACAGCCCACACGAAATCTCCTACATTGAACTCCATTAGGCGCCGACGCTTGTCTTCTGCCTTCTTGTTCTTGCTCCCCGCTTCCCTCAAATTCTGTTGCACCTGTTCATGAACATTCTGCAATTCTTCAACAAACTCCCCAGACTTTTGTGGATCTTTGTCAGGTTCAGTACCGGGGCAAGGTCGATTCATGCTCGGGGTTGGAATCCATAGTTGGCCATGAATGGACTAAATCCCGAGCTGCGATGAGTAGATCGGTTAAACACGAACTCTGCTTGGTACAACTTCTGGTCCCATGGCTTTGGATTTTATCCCATCAGACACCTGAGCAAATTACCAAGGGAACGATTAACCACTTCAGTCTGCCCATCCGTCTGGGGGTGGTAGGTGCTGCTGAAATCCAGCCGAGTACTGGTTAATTTCCACAGGCATCTCCAGAAGTGGCTCAGGAACTTTGAATCTCGGTCAGAAACAATGGATGTTGGTAATCCATGGAGGCGATATACTTCGCGGAAGTAGAGCTGTGGAATATAAACAGTGTCATTGGTCTTTTTACAGCCAAGGAAGTGGGCCATTTTGGTGAACCGGTCTACCACCACAAAAATAGAATTATACCTGTGCTGAGTGCGCGGCAAGCCAAGGACAAAATCCATGCTTACACTGGACCACGGTCTCTCTGGAATAGGTAAGGGCAGATATAGTCCGGCGTAGGTAGATGACCCCTTGGAGACCTGGCAAACTTTGCACCTTTCCACAAGCTTAGTCACATCTCGGCGAAGGGACGGCCAATAATAAGTTTGGCTGACCAACTGGTAAGTTTTGTCCCTGCCGAGGTGCCCTTCTTCGTGCAGCTCCTTGAGGATTTTAAGTCGTAGGCTGGAGCTCGGTACGCATAGCTGAGCACCCTTGAAGAGAAATCCCTCATGTAGAGTATAGTCCACGCGTCGTCCGGCCACGACTTCCTGAACGATAGGGGCGAACAACTCATCAGTCTTGGTGAGTTTACAGAAAGATTCAAACCCCAAGACGTCACCCCGCAATATATTGAGAAGGCAAGTACGGTGACTAAGGGCATCCGCAACTCTGTTCTGCACACCTGACTTGTGTTTAAGAGTGAAGGTGAACTGTTGAAGATAAGTCGCCCACCTAGCATGCCACGCTGATAGCTTATCCTGGCTGTTGATGTGTTTCAAAGCGTCATGATCAAGGTATAACACAAAGTCACTTTGGGAAAGATAGGGATACCAATATTTCAGCGCTTGAATGAGGGCATATAACTCCACGTCATAAGTACTGTAATTTACCCTGGGTCCATGCAATTTTCACTGTAGAACGCGATGGGCCTTCCTTCCTGGCTAAGAACGGCTCCAACCCCCACCTTGGAGGCATCACAGTGTAACTCGAACGGTTTGGAAAAGTCGGGCAAGGCGAGCACGGGAGTGGTGGTCAACTTACCCTTGATGTCTTGGAATGCTTGAGCGGCTGCTTCCATCCACTGGAACTGCCCGCGCTTCATACACTCCGTAATTGGGGCCACAATAGTACTGAAGTTTGAAATGAACCGTCTATAGAATGAAGTGAGGCCATGGAAACTTCGTACTTCGTGTATGTTCCTCGGGGTGGGCCATTCCCGGACTGCCGAGATCTTTGTTGGGTCGGCTGAAATTCCATCCTTGGACACCACGTATCCTAGGAAAATCACACTACTCATCATAAAATAGCACTTAATTCGAGACACAAAGAACTGACCTTCCCGTAATAATGATAGGACTTGGCGCAGGTGTTGGAGATGAGTTTCACAATCTGGGCTATAGACAAGTATGTCATCAAAGTAGACAACCACATATCTTCCAATCAGGGGTTAAAATAGTTGGTTCATCACCCTCATAAAGGTACTCGGGGCATTGGAGAGTCCGAAGGGCATAACCATCCATTCATAGAGGCCTTCCCGGGTTTTGAAACAGTCTTCCATTCATCACCTTCCCGTATGCGGATTTGATGGTAGCCACTTCTTAGATCTAGTTTGCTGAACACTGATGCCGTGCTGAGCTGATCCAGGAGATCATCCAGCCATGGGATAGGGAATCTGTACCGCACAGTAATTTTATTGATTGCGCGGCTATCCACGCACATTCGCCATGAACCATCCTTCTTTGGAGTTAATAGGGCCGGTACAGCACAAGGGCTAAGCCTCTCCCTGATGTGTCCTTTGGTTAGGAGCTCCTCCACTTGACTTCTCAGCTCCTCATGTTCCTTAGGGCTCATTCGGTAGTGCGGCCTGTTCGGCAGAGCAGCTGCAGGGAACAAATCGATCTGATGTTGGATTTCGCGGAGAGGTGGCAACCCTACTGGAAGTGTGTCAGGGAAAACGTCATCGAAATCGTCCATCGGTTCCCGCACAGAGTCAGGGATTGTCTCCTGAGTTTGCTTGCTGCCGAGCTGCGGAACGCTACTGCGCGGCTCTTGTTCCTTTACCACTAGGGCGTACACAACGCCAGACTCCATCATCTCACCAACGAATTTTCCTCGGGTTAGCAGGTTGGGAGACTTCGCTGTATTTGACTTTGGGACTTCTTCCTTGTTTGGGTATAGAACTACCTTCACATTGTTGAACATGAAGCTGTAGGTGTTCTTACGGCCATCATGTCGCACAGAATTGTCAAATTGCCATGGTCTCCCTAATAAGATATGACAAACATCCATATCTACCATGTCATACCAAATCTGGTCTTTGTAGTTGGACCCAATAAAAAAAGATACCAAGCTTCTTTTACTCACAGTGACCTTCTTCCCTTCTTGAAACCACGCCAGCTTGTACAGGATGGGGTGATCCTCTGTTGCCAAGCACAATTTTCGTATGGCTTCCTCGAAAATAACAATTTCGCAGCTCCCCAAATCATTGACAAACTTGCACACTTTACCTTCAACGGTACATCGGGACTGGAAGATGTTGTTTCGTAACCAATCGTCACTTTGAGCACTTCGAGGTGTAAGGTAGGTCCTCCAGACTACTAGCAATGGTCCGCAGTCCCCAACAACATGCTCCTCCCCTTCCCCCTCATTGAGGTCATCCCCGTTCAGTTGTTGAGCTGAATCTTCCTCAAGTTGATCGATTTCCACCCTTACTAGACCATCATTGTCAATGAATAATCCTTTATGGATGGCGGGCTTTTTACAATCTGAAAATCTGTGGCCGGGCTCCCCACACTTGAAACAACGGCCTGTACTCACAGTAACTGGTCTTTCCGAGCTGGGAGTTGGAGCCGGAGCTCGGCTGGTCTGGGGAGCAGCTCGGCCAACCTATGGGGTTGTCATAGGTCGGCCGTGAGATGCCGTCCAAGGTGGTGCGACAGAACGCCTCTTGGTTTGCTTTTCTAACTGTAGTGCCTTCTGATACGCGTCAGACAGGGAGTAAAGTTCAAACATATTGAGAGTATCTTGGTAAGGCATTTGCAACCCTCCAATGTAACGGGAGATATTCTGATCAGCCGACTCACCAAGGTCGTTCCATGCCATCAACTGGTAGAATTCTGTCGTGTAGTCATCCACTGTCCAGGATCCTTGCCGCAGGTTCTGAAACCACTGATACATAACTCTAGAATAATTGTGGGGTAGGAATGCCTCACGCAGGTGTTTCTGGAGTTTTTCCCACGTCTCGATCTTTCTTTTGCCCATCCGAGAACAGTTGGTCTTTAGTTGCTGCCACCATGTTGTAGCTCGTCCACGAAAACGCGTGACCACGAGAGGAACTCATTTGTTCTCGGGTACTTCTTTGAACTCCAATACTTCTTCGACAACAAATAGCTAGTCAAGAAAATCCTCTGGCCTCATTCCTCCATGAAATTCCGGAACATCTATCTTCAAGCCAGTTTCCCACTTAGAGGACAGGGGTGCATCTCGCTCCTCCTGTCTATGAAGGTACTGGGGGTGCCTCTCTGGCCTCCTTTCTGTTTCGTCCTCCGCAAAGGGGTTTTCGTCATATTCGGCATCATCATCATCCCGTTCCACCTCCATTTCACGAGGGTTTGGTTGCTGTTGGGGGCGAAGGGGTTTTTGAGGTTGACGGGGATGTAATTGGAGCTGGATGGCTGCAACACTCGCCGCCAGGCTTTCCACTGTCTGTTGTAGCCTATCGAGTCTGTCTTCCTCAATCTCCTGGGTTGGTCGTCTTCTGGGGGCCATGGTTCAGATAGGAAGGAAGATTTTGCCCGGGAGGATAGAAACTTGAGCTCTGATACCAACTGATGCAGGGCAGAAATAAATTACTTTCTCCTTGCAGCCTTGAACTACGCAGCGGAAACACAAAACAAAGATAAACAGAATACCGGATTGATTCTCACAGAATACCTCCATTGATTCTCTTCTCGATCTGTTGATTGGCAAGCCAATATCAGATTCAAGGCTCGTCGGTCTGTTGATTCGCGCACGAATACCCAGAGGAACGACTTCAATCACAATCGTTGATTCTTTAAGCGAATACCGAAAGGGAATGGGGTTGAACAAGCAATTCTGCTATCATGGTTTAATTTCATTCAAAAGTGCCCAAAACAGTTACATTGTTCCCTATATATATAGGGCGGCAGTAAGAAACCACAAGTAGCAAAAACCCTAAGTACAATTACTGGACTTTTGACAGATTAGGCCCAAAAGAGGAAACAAAAAGGGAACCCTGAATACGTGGGGTCCCACAAAAAGTAATAAAGATAACTGAATAAAATACGAAATCATGCGTTGCCGAGCTGCCAGAGGCGGAGATGCCCAGAAGAGTGGGAGCTCGGGAACGGGACACTGCGAGCCTCTTAGCTCGGGAGGAAGTCATGCAGCTTGGGAAATGTTTCTGCCTCGATTCTTCAGTGCGGCACTACGTGTCCG
>NMUG010009229.1:0-11350 GCA_002855965.1 Monotropa hypopitys
ATTTTTTTGAAAACAATTTCCAAAATTATTTTTCAAAACTTTTTTAAATAATAATTTTAAAAACTTTTTTAAAAAAACTCAAATTTCAAAAAAAATTATCTTCAAAACTATCGTGCAAAACTTATTCTGTTTTGGTAATCACTTATTTTGAAAAAGTAGGTACTGACCTACTTTTTTTTTCCTTCTTTGATTTGGTAATCACTTAATGTGTTCAATGAAATTATTTCCGGTTATCAAACACAACTTATTTTATTTTTACTGAATTTATTCAGTTTTAAGTACTTAACATGGTTATCAAACAAGCCCTTAGTCTACATTACAACCATTGGCTTTTCTCTTGGATCAAAGAAACAAGACTTACCGGTAGAGATGATTGATATGGTTAGGTGACCTTCACAGAAAAACTATTTTTGAAGAAAAATTTAGTGAGATGCTATATACTTTTCTTCATTTCTTCTTTTGATAACAAAAACAAATTATTGAAAATTTGAAAAGTAATGTTGAATTGGGTAAGAAACTAGTATAAAAAAGATTCATGTAACCTCGTGTTGTTTGCAAGAATTTTTTAGAAAAAAATAATTTTGTAGGAAAGTTAGAGATGTGAATTCTACAATTTTTATGGTCATTGAACATATATAAAATATAAAAAATTTAGGCTTTTCCTACTTTCTTTTACAATTTAGTTAAGGGATATGTAACCCAAATTTAGACTTTTAATTCTGCCTTTGGTTGAAATTCATTGTATGCGGCGTCACGGTTGCATATTATGTCAATTTCCATAAAGCAGAGCTACATGAATATTATTGAAGGTTAAGATTATTACAAAAGCAATTTTTATATAGGCAAGGAAAACAGAAGAATAGGAAATAATCCTATAAGGAAATCAAAAGAATAAAAATAATTTTATAAGGCAATGAAATAAAGAAAATAATAAATTAGACTAAAATGATAAGAAAATAGCCTAAATAAATACAAGGGTAATAATGGAAGACTAATGATAGGAAATAATATCATTATTTCCTAACATCTCCCCTCAAACTCACGATCCAGTAACACGTAACATCGAGAGTTTGCTAACAAAGGATCAAAATTGCTGCACCGTTTGAGACTTCATAAAAAATCCGCCAACTCGAGAGAATAGTTGACAAAGGGCACATAAATCGTGTCGCGATCAAGTTGCTAACGAGAAGTATGACAATCAATCTCAATATATTTTGTCCGCTCATGAAAAACTGAGTTATGAGCAATTTGAATAGCACTTTTATTATTATAATAAAGAGGGGTTGGTCCAGAGAATGCGATACTCATATTCTCTAGCAGCCAACGCAGCCAAACAATCTCATTGGTGGTGAAGACCATAGCACGATACTCTACTTCAGTGGAAGAACGATAGATAACTTGTTGTTTTTTGCTCTTCCAAGAAATAAGAGAATCACTCAAGAATATACAAAGGCATGTGATAGATTTGCAATCAATTTTATCATCGACCCAATCAACATCTGGATAAACAGAAAGCTCCAAAGAAGACGTAGAAGGGAACAGAAGACTCTGACAAAGAGTCCCACGAAGATACCGCAAGATGCGAATAACAGCTACCCAATGAACTGTGGTCGGAGCGGTAACAAATTGACTAACAATACGGACCGCATGTGCAATATCAGGACGAGTTATAGTAAGATAGACAAGGCTCCCAACTATAGTCTGATACAAGTCGGGTCATGTAACGGCCTAGATTTTCAAACTATATTTTTTTGAAAACATTTTAAATAACAAGGAAAGAGAAACGGGCGTTAACTATTATTATTCGAGTACATCCAGTCGAAGTAACCATTACAACTCATGCGATACAATAAAGAAACTATAAAAGAAAATAGAGTACGGAAGAGTAAATACATCAACTAACTGTAGCAACTACAAAGAAGGTACAGAGAGAAGAAGAAAATATACAACACCTGGCTACTACAACTGAAACAAAAGTACAGGGAAAACAAGTACAAGGTATACTAAGGCGGCAAGCTCCCAAGAATCCAGCAGCAAGCCAAACCCCAAGTCCACAGCCACAACAAACCCTACAAATAAGTCCTGCAAGCAAGTCCTGGAAAAAAGAAAGAAAGGAGGGACTGAGCAAACCACGACCCAGTAGGAAAACCCCTAACTACTACCAAGCATGCACCTGCGGGTGCGTGCCTAAGTGTCCACACACAAACGAAAACAAAGGGGATAAAGGAAACCCAACTCGAGTAAAGGTGTAACACAACCTCAAGGCAAACCCAAACATTAGCACACAACCGACCATGCAAGCCAAGTGATACTCTAAATACCAACCAACAACAAAGTGTAACCTATTAAGACCAACAGTGAGGTACAACCCAATAAAACTAGTGTACGACCAAAGTGGGATAATCTCCAAAATCGTACTAAGGTAACCCAAGAGACCACTACAACCAAGACCACAACGCAATCACTAGAGAGAGGAAATCACCAATTGAACAAAGGTAGCGGTTGATACCTAAATTTTGACTCAGCCTTTATAAATTCAGAAATTAGCAAAACGGCCTTTTCAGGGATCAACATGCACATCCGGGATGTTCGGACTTCTCGCAGACAGCACCGACGTCATCTAAAATTTCAAAACGTTGAGCCAGCATCAGTAAAGTGTTAAGGAATATTTACCCAGTTTCAGAAAGTAAAGTCGACGCACCGGTCAAGACAAATTTCCAACGGACGGCACTGAAACTGCATTCGACAAACAGAATATTCGGGAACAAGAAGAATATCGCATGAACAACCAAAATCCCATTTCCGAATGGGATGATGAAGGTAAATCAGTTACCGAGAAGCTGGTACAAAAATTGAATCCGTCTGATCCAGATCCGGGATTTAGTTGAAGATAAACGTTAATCCGTTCGATTTTCCCTGCAGCTGTCCAGCAGCCCCGAAAATCAGTGAACGAATTTTGCACAGACCTCATCTTCAATGTCTGACGTTCCTAGCAGAACAGATTTTCCAGAAGCTGAGCATCCCAAAAGGTGCACCTACCGCTTCTCACTTTATCCACGACATCGGCCCCGATTGTGAAGAATTTCTCGGGAACAAGCAGAATCCCCCATAAGCAACCGAATTTCCGTTTCTGAATGGAAACTCGAAGACATTCTATTTACAGAGAGGCCAGCGTAAAAATTGAATCCGTCTAATCCAGAATCAGGATTTAGTTGAGGATAAACGTCAATCCATTCGGTTTTCCCTCCAGCTGTCCAGCAGTCCCAAAAATCAGTGAACGAATTTTGCACGGATCTCATCTTCAAAGTCTGACATTCCCTGCAGAACGGATTTTCCGGAAGTTGAGCAACCCAAGAGGTGCATCCACTGCTTCTCTCTTTGTTTAAGGCAATAGAGTCGAATTTCAGGGTTTTCCCGGGAAACATCCGGTTCAAGCCCGGGATATTTTCTATATTCACGATCCAAGTCAGCGATCACAGATATAAAATTTAAATTGTCAAAGCCAGAGTTCATCAAGGGGCCGGCCAAGCGCAAACAGAAGATTCGGACAAAGATTCAGAACTCCGGGATACTTTTTCAATTTTAAAGATATTTTATTTAATTTTTATTTAATTTTCCGTTCAAGATAAGATCAAAACGACTTAGGAACCTTCCTAAAATATCCTAGCCAGCCCATGACCCGCGTGTCATCCCATTAGACCGACTTCCTTCAATGTCGCAACTATAGTTGCGACATTCATTTATTATAAATAGAACCTCTACACAACAACAATCCAGACCTGGAAACCTCCAAGCATCACTACACATCCAAATATTCGACTACTCTTCAAACCAAAAATCTCCGGGTCCTAACCCTAAACCTTTTTCATCCGCATCTTTCCAAAGTATCCAAACCCCTATTTATTTTCTTACGGTAAATACCGTTTTGTCTCTTATATTCTTTGAAGACTCTTGATAGTCTTCTAATTTATAGTTCGACATTAGTCAGTCGGTCGCGTCCGATACTATGCCTTACTATATTTTAAAGAAGCTATCTTTAGAAGTTGTCTCCTGGAATTGTACAGATACATCAATACAATTTGCCGTTATTTTTAATACTTGTCTTTTCTACTTTCGAACAAATATCTGTTAAAGAATTTGTTACTTTATGTCTTTCTTCTCGTTAGAATTCGGCACATGATTGGCTATGCCGGCTCCGCTATCGCGTATGAGAAGAACATAAAAACATCTTCGCCCCAAAAATACAATTACTGCTTACATTTTCATTTCTATAGCCCGACCTTATCGGTACGCTATATACTTGCCGTCTAGCTCGGAATATATCCAGCTCGGTTTATATTAATATGTATTGTCGTCTAACTCGGAATATATCCAACTCGGTTTATATATATGATATCTTATACTCCTGTTCATGCATACATATATATATATATATATTCTATCTCTCTTTAGCGATTCATATTCTCTTTCCCTAGAATACTTTTAAAATAAAATAAAATTCATGTATCCATACCCTAGAGTGAAAGCTTGCAGTAGCTACTAGACTCGGATTAAAGGAATACCTTGTGACTCGGATCCGTTCGGAGCACTCGATATTCTGTGGGATTTTTCATACTTAATGAAAATAACCCCTCTCCCCGTTTTTAAAATGCAGTCGAAGCTCTGTCCGACTAAAAAATATTCAAAACACTTTCCAAAATAAAAACCAAATTCCTTTATCCGTACTCAGAAGTGAAAGCTTACAGTAGCTATCAGACTCGGATTAAAAGAATGTCTCATGACTCAGATCCGTCCGGAGCATTTGACATTCTGTGGAATTTCCATATAAAAAAGCAAACACTTTATAAAAATTCTTTCGTGGTCGAAGCTCTGTCCGATTCGAAAGCATAAAAATCATTTTTCGTGGTCGAAGCTGTGTCCGACCCAAGAAAACAAAAAAATCGTTTTTCACAGTCGAAGCTCTGTCCGACTGAAAAACATTAAAAATACTTTAAAAGCCAAAAACCAAGTTCTTCGATCCGTACTCTGACGCGAAAGCTTGCAGTAGCTATCAGACTCGGATTAAAAGAATACTTTTTGACCCGGGTCATGCCAGATCGTTTAATATTCTTTAGAACTTCCCAAACAAAGTAAATAAATAAATAAAACAAATAAAATATTTCAAAACCGGTCGAAGTTCTGTCCGACCGTAAAACATAAAATCGCTTTTCAAACTCAGTCGGAATTCTGTCCGACTACAGAAAATCATTTTTCAGCCGAAGATTCTGTCCGGCTCAAATTTATTTCCAAAACACAGTCGAAGTTCTTCCCGACTGTCGTAAATAAAATTAAATTAACAAAACAAAATTGTTTTCTCAAACACAGTCGGAATTCTGTCCGATCGTAGAAAACCATTTTTCATCGAAGTTCCGTCCGGCTAAAAAATAATTCTTTCTTATCAAAAAGCAGGCCGGAAGGCTGCCTGTAATTCTTTCAGAGACCAAACCTGGCCGAAATCTGCCCGTCATTAACTATTATCCATAAGTCGTTTAATTTAATTCATTTCATTCATGTCAGTAATAATTATTCATTTCTCTAGCCGAGAAAATAATTGATTTCGAATTACGAAAAGATTTACTTTTGAAAATAAAAGTACCAAAGGGGCGAGTGGGGTGCCTAACACCTTCCACATTCGTAATTTAATCCCTGAACTTCGAATTTCTGGTTTGCAGACACTTTTCCAAAAATCAAATTAAATATTTCCAAATCAAATTAAACATTCTTTTCAAATAAAATACCGGTGACTTGGCACACCACGACTCAATGCCGAGTGGCGACTCCGAAAATTCTAAACCGACACACTCAGACTGTCACCCATTTTTAACACAAACCCCCTAAATGGCAAATAATCCCAATAGCGCGGATTCTTCCATCTCGGAAAATTACTCCTCCCGCGAGAGGGGACGAGGGAAGGCCGAAAAAATTTCCTGACGCGACAGCTGGCGACTCTGCTGGGGACCTTCGAGGATTTTGGCTTGCGAAACCTTTTTCAAAAATTAATCTTTTCTAGAATTTCGAAATCAATCAATTCTCGGCTTATTATTTCTGATCTGCATCGTGTTTATTTCTTTTCAGAAAGATTACAGGACGCGTTGCTAAATAAACAGATTTTGCATTGAAAAACAAATTTGTCGCGCTGAAACTATTTACTACTTATATCCTGCTTATTGATATAACTGCAAATAGGATTTTCCCTCATTTTTCAAAAAACAAACTTACTTATATTGCGTATGTACGTTTTTCATATATCATTTGCATCATTACCTGTTTTGGGTGGAAGTCATGACTGCCCAAAATGGAAGATACCCTATCAACCTATCGGGGGGCCGACAGTAAGTCGCGTGACCCTAAAAAGTCCACCGTAGAAATGAGGTATCCAACCAAATCACCGACTCTATGATGGTACCCTCACGGGGCCGGAGGTCTGAAGATTTGGGAGCCATTAAACGTTATCAGCCAACATAGCCACATGCTGCATTTAGTAAGCCAGTAACAGAGTCAAGCACAAACCCTATTTACTGTTTTAGGGCAAACATTTACATTCCGAGGAGAATCCTTATATACATGTCTGTTAAATACCAAATTTTCCAAAAAAAATATATACCTTAGCGTCCTTAGGGATATTGGTCGAGATAAGACTATGGACTTGTCATTTTTCAAAAATCTCCCTATAAATTTACAAATCTGAGATCATCCTCTAGACTCCATGTCCGAGGTACATCTCGAATTGTAAATTTCAAAAGGAAGTCCATACATCTCCAATTATCCCAAAGGATTTCTCTCACGCATATATCTGCCCAAAATTATAAATCATCAACATCTTTAGGAGTATTGGTTAGAATTAGATTACGGACTTGACATTACCAAATTTCCCAAGGATCTACAATTCAAGACCGTCCTCCAGACTCCATGTCCGAGGTGCGTTCTGAATTATAAATCCCAAAGGAAGTCCGTATGTCCCCAATACTTCCGAAGATATTTCTTTGTATACTGATCCGAGCTTAGTATTGCCAAACAGGTACATACACGGCCCACATGGATCTCTCATATAGCAGGATCATCAAATCTTCCGTCCAAACAATGACCAGAAGATAATATTGCCCACAGTGCGGCAGCGAGCCAGAGTCAGCATTCTGGGGCGAATTTGAAGCACTCGAAAGGGAGAACCAATAGCTTCAAATCACCAATCGAGCGCTCCTTAGCCAGCTCGTTCAAGCACAAACTCCTCCGCCGCAGTCATTTACCGGGAACAGGGATGTATATTCTCTTTCGTCTTCAAACCCGTCCCAAAGCCATGACGAGCCATTCCACGCACATTCACCATATCAGAAGCCCAGAAATTTTGGCCAATATGAGTCCCCCCTATCACTCGATGCAAGGTCAGCATCCCAGGCCAAGCAAGGTCTCTCTTTCGTGTGTAGCAAGAGGCGCACAACAAAACCGGAGCTTCACTCCATTAGCAATTCCGAGGACCGAAGTGTTGTCCTTTCTAAGCTCTTCAGGGCATCTGGGCCTCGTTCCTTCACACCCTCTACCAAATCCTCTCCCCACACATTTTTGGACGGACTTACGACGCGCCTTTCATTCCAACCAAATGGGCCATACCGTCGAAAATTGCCGGACTCTCAAACATAAGGTGCAAGACCTTATCGACGCCGGGATCATCGACTCGGTAGAGGCTAACACACCCTCGGATGCCACGACGGCAACTCCAAGTCTCGAAGACTTCCCGTTCATGGCCACACCCAAAGAGGAATAGGGAGATCTCGAGGAGGATTTACTTGAATGACCGGCATATTATAAACCGCCGTCATCAATCCTCCATCACCAAAAACTGGACGGTCTGCCCGTCCATCAAGCCTGCGTCTCCCGGTAAACCGCGACAACTTATGCATACTCTTTATTTTATGTTTCATTTTCTATTACGAAATGTCAATAAACTGTACATTTGTATAATATATGTTCTGCTATCTTGTTACATCTGAATGTCAAGAAAACGTTTCATATATTCTGCGCATTTGTCTTCTCTGTTAAGTCAACAAATAAAGAACAAAGCAATTTTTTTAAAACCAAACGTTCATCCTTTCGAACGCAAAATGATCGAACAAGATTTAACACGTCAAGTGTACAAATGCAAAGACAGATCGGATTAGGATCCAATCAGAAGATGACAAGACAATATGAAGAATTGAAGGCTCTAAGCCCAAACCCTACAAGAGATCCATCTCAGCTACACTCTCAAATCTTTAAAACGGTTACCAAATATTCACAAAAACTTCTACTAGGGCAATACCACATTTACTTAGTCTACGGCCACGAAGCCATCCTCACTCCTAAAAATACAAATCCCGTCTCTCCATATCATGATGGAATCCACAACGGAAGTTACAGAATGGGACAGGGCCCGACATGATCAGCTGGCCCTCCTAGATGAAAAAGAGACTAGCAGCAGTCTATTACTCGCAATATTATCACCGAAGAATCGCAAAAAGCTTCAGCTAACATGTACGGCCACAAGTCTTTCAGCAAGGCAACCTGGTTTTGAAGCAGATTCTTCCTGTTCAAAAAATGAGACAATGGGAAGTTCTCCCCCAACCATCAAGGACCCTTCATAGTGGCCAATGTGCTATCAGGTGGAGCCATCATTCCCGCAAAAATGGATGGTCTCGAGTTCTCCCTCAACGCAAATATGCTCAAGCTCTACTATGTTTGATTTATAGCAAGCTTTTCTAAATTCTATGATTAAATTTTAAATTTCTATAAAGACGCCATTTTCTCACGAAAGATCCGATGCAATTTTGAGTGAAGTAGCATTTCCACTCCTTCTTTCCAGGCTTCAACCACAATTTCCTTTCTCCTCTTATCTAAAAAGAGCGATGCAAAAAAGAAAAAGAAATTCATCATCACGTCTATCCGATGATCAAAAGAAACACAAATCGCTACCCCCTTACACAAACAAAAAAGGGGATTCTACAAAAGATCTCTCCTCCTTTCTTTTCTAAATTCTTCAGCCTCTCCTCATAATGGAAATACTCACATTTACTCAAAAGCGTCAGAACTTAGTCGAGAAGTCTGTGTCTTATCGAAGTTTAAAGTCTTGATCATTGTCAAAAAAATATAATAATAAATCCAGCATAGTTAAAACCTAAGAAGAAAAGCTATGCCAAAAAATGAAAAAGCCCAGCATGGTTAAAACCCGAAAGGGGACTTTGGCAAAACAAATGGGACAAATCCTGTGTAGTCAAAACCCGTGAGGGTGCTACAACAAAAATGGATCAATCCAGTACGGTTAAGACCCGAGAGGGAACCTTAGCAAAATCGGAACCAAAAACAAAAGGCATCCAGCGTAACTATCACCCGAAAGGGAGTTACGGCAAAAATGGATAAAGAAAAAGCCAACGAAATACACACAGAACCACTCTCCGGGGTCAGTCAATACTGCAAAGTATGTCCGAACAGCAATGAAGTTAGGACCGATGCCAGCATAACAATCGGCCTTTCCGAAGGAACAGTTTCTTTGAAGATTTAGTTCAATTCATCCCAGCGGTCTGTCGCTTCATGTGTTAAAAATTACGAAATCATTTTCAAAGAAAGGATGAACTTAGGTTTCCGCCTTCGATTAATCGATCGGGCCTTATTCACAAAATTATTCAGGTTGATCAACTTAAATTGAGTATCAATCTCCCTTATCGGAGAAACATACGTGTCTGAGAATATATCTGCTTATTTGATATAGATTGCAAATAGTAGAACTTTGGTCATACATAAAAATAATACATTGACATTTTATAATTAAAAAGGAAACATAGAATGCAAACATGCTAACTACTGCAGGTCTCTCCCAGAGAAAGCATCCAGCAAGCCCAGCAAAGCCTGGCAAACCTCTCTTTATCAGATAGTCAACACAGTACCAGTCACGGTGCCTGATCGATCCATGTCCAATAAACAGCGGAGCATTCGTACCAAGGTGTGCAGCTGAGCCATGTCTGGGTAACTGCCCGGGAACAAATACTCCATAGAGGAAAAACTAGATCGTAAGCCCTCTACATCCTGGAAGTGAAACCCTCTTTCCCTAGCCAAGCGACGATGAGCAGCACGTAGCCTAACATGCAATCTCTGAACTTCATCAAGCAATCTATTATACGATCCGGTCAGGGTGTCAAAATCCTCCTGCAGTCGATCTCTCTCATCGCCAAGATCACAAATACAGTCATAAGACTCATCAACTAACTGATCGAGATCCGCCAATTCGCGCAACAGTCTGCCGATCTCCTCTAGCTAAGTATCATGCCACTGAGTTGCACATTGCAATGAATCCTCTAAATCAGCTATTGTGCTGGTCGAACTGGCCAAATCCCTTACATCTGCAAGGTCTCGCTGCAAACTACCCGCATCAACCTCCATACTCGATAACTGCAGGGACAAGTGATCCACATCCCTCCACATAGAGTCTCGCTCCCTAGTAACACAACGGGTCTGCCGGACAGCCGTATCCCTCTCACTAGTCATCTGTACATATCGAGAATGTGAATGTATCATCTCTAAGGTGTATCTCAAAGTCTGCAACGCTAAATATGACGACCACTGCGGTAAAAGAAAAGTATCCAAGTAAACCAGGAAAGTGGCCACTATGCCTGTCTAACGATCAATCTCCCCTGCAACCCAGCACAGATATGTCTCCGAAACACCGGGACTATCACTAGTCTGAATAAACGAAATCAAAATCCGCTGAGCCCACAGAGCAGAAGCCTCTCCAATCAGCAGATGAGTCATATCATTAGCAAAATCAAAGTGGTACCTGCTACCATCAAACAACGAAGAAGAAGCCGGTATATCCTGGTAAAGCCCGAAGTGTCTAAGAACGCGGCATCCATAATACGGCACCATGCCATTGATTGGCATCAGATTATGCCAATTATACTCCTTAGATTCATTCCTTTCCTTCTCTCTATCGTGCTTAATTGTGAGAATTAGAATAGTTGTGCAATCACTCTTTGTATGCGTGCTTGTTAGATTTTTGTTGATAAAAGAACAGGTTGTGAAAAGAAGTGAGAAAGTTTGATCATCGGGAGAATTACTGAGCTACCGGAAGAGTAAGCCAAAAATTCTGCATCCAATACCAGACCTACCGGGAGAATCCACTGAGCTATAGGGAGAAAATGGGTCTGTGATGAAGGCCTTAGAACTTCAAGCCAAACTCTTACCAGGAGAAGTGAAGTACCTACCGGGAGAAAGCCACACTGTTTTATGGTAGAGTTGAGAAGTCGTGCTCCTACCGGGAGAAGTAAAATCCCTATCGGGAGAAATCCAC
>NMUG010009230.1:0-11350 GCA_002855965.1 Monotropa hypopitys
TTTTTACGATAATACCTATCTACGGTTATCATTTAAAATTTCAAAAAAGAGCAACAATTAATAATATCTTTCTAGTATTATTAATTAATTTCTTCCGTCTACTTACGACGTGATTCAGTTATCTACAATATTCATTTTCAAAAATCATACCGACGATAGCATCTTTCTAAGACTGTCCATTAAAATCAAATTTTTCAAACATTATGATATCTACCTACGATCCTAATGTCCAAGTGTCAAAATTTTTCGACGTCAACTTTCTATTGGTCGTCCGAACGAAAATGTTTCAAAAACGCGTTGTCATGAGTACGATCGTCAACCTATGGAAACTTCAGTGATATTTTCCTACAATTACCGTCAAGTCCCTAAGATTTCCAAAAAGTGACGTCTTTCTGTAGATTGTCTGATAAAAATTTCAAAACATATTTTTTGCAATCCTAATTGCCTGTTCACAAAAATTTCGGTATTATTTTTCTATAAGTACCACAAAGCGTCACACACCACGAATAACATCTTTCTACAGTTATTGTGCGAAAAAACATTTTGACATCTTTCTAAAGATCATCCGTACAAAATCCTAAGCGTAATCTCACTAACGATCGCCCTAGTCGAGTTTAAAATGACATTTTCAAAATTTTTGCTACCACCCGAAGTGCGAGAAATTTACGAATGGACAGCATGACGGCTAGAACACTAGCGATGTACGTTCGTTAAAAATTAAACAACAATGCAGGTTTTTGACTAACTAGCGTATTTCCTAGTATAGATATTCAAATTTACCGAAGAACGGAAAGAAAAGTAGTCGACTACTTACTTGTCTGATCAGATCAAGTCCGCCAAGAGTGAATCGATCAAAGGATCAAGCACCGGGACGTCGTTGAATGAAATCCGAGCGAAGTCAGAGCTCTGTCAAGTCTCTCAGAACCTTCAGAAGCTTCAAAACAGTGTGGAGGCTCACTGCCTTCGCGAACAAATAAGTATGCTCAATGTCGCAACTATAGTTGCGACATTGGTCAAAAACTTTAAAAGCTGTCAGTCTCGAGCCACGCGCATAGCTGGCGCCCAAGAGGTGGATTTTGGCACCATTCGGGAGAGGATCAAATCAGACCCATAACGTGATCTGCCGGTCTGAACCGCAACTTTGAGAGCCCGATCTGCGTCATTGACAACTCCAAAAAAAAATCCGATTCCAGCAGCAGATGTTAAATTCCTCTGAGGAGCCAGGAAAATCTGAAACATATAAGCCGTGAGTTAAAATTTCACGCATCAATTAGTCTTTGTCTACCACCGCTACGCAACGTACACAAAGAAGGGAAGCTGTTGATACTCAAATTTTGGCTCAGCCCCCGCAAGTTCAGAAATCAACAAAACAGCATTTTTCAGTATCCATACGCACATCCGGAATGTTCCGACCTCTCGCGAACAGCCCCAACGTCAGTCAAAAATCTTGAAACAGTCAAACCGCAATGGTAAAGTGGTGAGAAACATTTACCCGTCTCAGAATTTTATTCCGATGCATCAATCCAGACAAATTTTAAAAGGACGGCACAAAAACCGCATCCGAACGGGCAAACGGACCGGCACAAGCAGAATCCTACACGAATGTTCGAAATTTTTCTTCTGAGGAGAATATCGAAGACAATCACATCACAGAGAACCCGGTATACAAACTGACTTCATCCGATCTAGCACCGGAATTCAGTTGAGGATAAATGCCAATTCATTCAGATTTCCATGCAGCAGTCAGCCGGCCTCGGAAATCAACGGACGTATTTTGCACGGACCTCATCTTCAAAAATCCGACATTCCCTACGGAACAGATTTTTTGGAAGTTGAGCAGCCCAGGAGGTGCACCAACCGCTTTTCATTTTAGTCAGCATATCAGAGCCGTATTTCAGGGTTTCTCTGGAAAGTGTCCAAATCAAGCCCGGGATATTTGCTATATTCGTGATCCAACACAGCGATCATGGATATTAAATTTAAAATGTCAAAGTAGTAGTTCTCCAAGGGGACAGCCAAGCGTAAACGAGGGTGTCGGACCAAGATCAGAACTCCGGGATACTTTTTCAAATTTAAATGTATTTTATTTTATTTGTAATTAATTTTCCGTCCAAGATAAGCTCAAACCGACCTTAGAAACCTTCCAAAATATCTCCCCAACACGTGGCTGGCCAGCCACGCATTTTGGGAGATATTTCCACAATGTCGCAACTATAGTTGCGACATTATTCAATATATATAGCAAACCTCAGAAACTGAAATCCGGACCTCAGACCTTCATTTCAAATCAATTTCAAGTTCAACCACTCAAGCCTCCGAGCATTTTCTCTCAAAATACTTCCGAAAACTACCCAAACTCCGACCAAAAATTTGAAAATTCAAAATCCAACCAAGAACAAGCCTCGTTCTTGAAGTATTCTCGAGCTTATCTTCTTTGGTAAATTAATTTGCCTCTTACTTTCGGGAGACTCTTGGTAGTATTCTAATTCATAGTTCGGTACTAGTCTTTCGGCCGCGTCCGATACTATACCCTACTATGGTTTAAAGAAGCTATCTATAAAAGTCGTCTCCCCGATTTGTACAGATCCAATTAATATATTTGCCAAGATTTTTTAATACTTGTCTTTTATCGCTTTCAAAACCCATATCTGTTTAAAGAATTCGTTACTTTATGTCTTTCTCCTCGTTAGAATTCGGCACATGCTTGGCTTTGCCGGCTCCGCTGTCGCATACGAGAAGAACATTAAAACGTCTTCACCCAAAAATATCTGTCGTCTAGCTCGAAATATATCCAGCTCGGTTATATACGATATCTTATCAACTGCTGCCGTCTAGCTCGGAATATATCCAGATCGGTTTATATATATGATATCTTATCTGTTATATATGTACTGTCGTCTAGCTCGGAATATATCCAGCTCAGTTTATATATATGATATCTTATACCCCTGTCCATACATATTACAGCATATTTTATCTCTCTACAGCGATTAACTTTCTCTTTCTTCAAAACACTTTCAAATAAAATAAAAATCCAACATTCGATGTCTGAAGTGAAAGCTTGCAGTAGCTGTCAGAATTGGATCGAAGGAATGTCTTGTGAATCGGATCATTTTCAAATCACTTGATATCCCGAGAGGATTTTTTCACACTTAATGAAATAAATCCCCTCCCCGATTTTCAAAACCCAGTCGAAGCTGTGTCCGATTGGTAAAAATAAAAATCTTCTTTCTAAAGCCCGGTTAAAACATATTCCGGCAGTTTTTACAGAAAACATTTTTCCGGTCGAAGTTCTGTCCGACTGAAAAATACAAAACACTTTAAAATTCAAAACCAAATTCCTCGATCCGATGTATGAAGTGAAAGCTTGCAGTAGCTGTCAGAATTGGATCACTGGAATGCCTTGTGAATCGGGTCATCCCGATTTACTCGATATTCTTTGGAATTTTCTAAACCAAAAATATCTAGCTTTTTCAGAAAACGGTCGATGTTCCGTCCGACCTATTTCAAAATATTCATATCAACAACATAGTCGAAGTACCGTCCGACTAAAAATTTTGTTTTCTCAAAACGCGGTCGGAATTCTGTCCGATCGTAGAAAAAATATTTTCCGAGGATTTAGCCGAAGTTCCGTCCCGCTAAAATCCAAAACCCATTTTTCGCCGAAGTTCTATCCGGCTCAAAAATTTGACTTTTAAAATACGTCGAAGTACTGTCCGACTATTTTCCAAACGCGGTCGAGTTTCTGTCCGACCGTAGAAAAACTGTTTTACGCCGAAGTACCGTCCGGTTCATAAAATTAACTTTTAAAAATACATCGCAGTACTGTTCGACTAATTTAAATCATTCTTTCGAACTCGATTTAAATTTTGTTCGATCGCTAAAAATTATTTTTCGCCGAAGTTCTGTCCGGCTCAAAAATAATCCTTTATCATCAAAACCGGGTCAAATGTCACCCGTATCTCTTTCAAAATTTCCCCTTTCCGAAACCAGGCCGAAATCTGCCCGTCAACAACTATATTCCAGGGTCTCTTCATTTCATGCATAAAATTAGTAATAATTCAACATTTCTCTTAGCCGAGGAAACAATCGATTTCGATTCAAAAAGAGATTTATTTTTGAAAAAGAAGTACCGAAAGGGCGAGTGGGGTGCCTAACACCTTCCTCATTCGTAATTTAATCTCCGAACTCGAATTTCTGGTTTTGCAGACACCTTTCCAAAATAAAAAGACATTTTTTCTTAAAAATGACATCTTTTTACAAACAAAAATTCTGGTGACTTGGTACACCACAGCTCAATACCAAGTGGCGACTCCGAAAATTCGAAATCGGCATACTGAGGCCATCCTTTGTTTTCAAACAAACCCCCATATTTTTAAATCAAATCCAACAGCACATCTTCTTCCGTCCCGGAAAACGTCTCCCGCCGCGTGGGGGACGAGGGAAGGACGAAAAAATTTCCCGGCGCGACAGTAGTTGCAGATGAGGTAGACATGTTCACAGATACAGTGGTTGGTGGGGGTCTGCTGGTTGGTTGTCTTGGCATGTTAGGGGGTGGTCCACCCCTTGCCCATTGAATCATCCCAATCATTCTAGTAATTGTGATTTGTTCTCTAAGTATTGAATGTCTGGATTCATTTAGCAGCAACTTGCCTCCTTGTAGCATTGCATCTTGCCTTCTTTCCATCATCAAGATTTTCCTCCCAAAGTCCCCTTAATTTTTTTCAATGAATTCCATCCTCTTTGAATTTTATTTCTATTTTCCCTCTATTTCCAACAATCTGTTGAGTCTGCCTTTTGTTGTTCAATCAGCATGTTTAACTTCTTTGAGTCTTCTCTTTGTTTGTCTATTAAAATTTTAATAAGTTTTTTGATTTCCATTAGGTTCTGTTGGGTTCCTGGATCAGCTGGTGGCATGGTTTTAGGGTCAAAAGGTTCAGCTCTAGTTGATGCTAGTTGTAGGTCAATAGTGGTAAAAATGTTTAATGTTTGGGGTTGAATTTCAACAGTTGTAGGTCTTTGTGTGGGTTCTGGTTCAAGATTAGCTGTGTGTCCAAGATTCACAGGTTCAGTCATGACAGGGTTTGGGATTTGAGGTTATTCTTGTCTTGGTATTTGGGGATCATTTTATTGAGGGTTTTGGTATTTATAGCTCCATGAGTTGGTCTTTCCTATTGTTCTTTGTTTCCCAATTTCACACCACTTTATTCACAAAAAGTAGTTATCATGAAGGTATAAGACAACCCACCCCTCAAACTTGTTTTTGCTTTAAACTCCCTTATCACATTGTAGATTTCACTTGGCACATCTATTTTCTTCATCTTCATCAATTTAGAAATCAGTTGTACTTCCAGAGTGTTGGGGATTTTTTGATCCCTTTGGCCTAAAGTTGAAATGGATGATTTTTTCATGAGTCCACACTCCTCCTTAAAATACCTTGTTTAAAAACTTTGTTTTTCTCCAAAAATAACCTCAGCCCTGGTTCTGTACAAACCTCTACAACCAATTCCTCCCCCATTGGGCTTTCATAGCCAGGTTTAGGGTATTCTACTTCCTTCTCCCTTAGCTTAGGACATCCTAAAAAATCAGCCATTCTTTTAACAGTGACATAGATGCCCTTTCCCCTCACCTTGGACACCATTCTATCCTCCTTCTCCTTTACTTCTAAAGTAGTATAGAATTTTTGCACCCAATTGAAAACATACCCAGGTATATCACCAAACCATCTCCTAATTCCCAGTTTTTAGGACATTGCATACCAAGGTAATGTGAGGGCTAGTGGTTGACTCTTCTATTTGCCTCTTACAGATTACAAATATCTCCTTAATGCTTTCCCTCCAACTAAAGCTTTTCAGTTTCCTTTTACCCCCCACCCCCACCCCCACACACGCTCAGTTTTGGATTAGGGTCTGGTTCAGTAGGGATGGGGTCAATATCAGATGGTTGTAATTCGATGGTTGGTTCAGTTTATGTAGGAGGGTTAAGGGTTGGTTCAGGTTCTGTAATAGGTTGGGTACTGAAAGTTTTTGTTTTTCTTCTCTCTGGTTTAGGTTCTTCTACTTGCACTTGGGGTCTAGATTTCTTATTTTTCTTCTTGGATTTTGTAATTTTGGAAGGAGAGGGATTTGGTTCAGTAGTGGATTTAGAGGGTTCAAGATTTAGGTCCTCATTTTGGATAGTGGGGCTGAGTATAGGTTCATCAAATTGATTAAAATTTTCAAGGATTTCATCCACTAGTACTCTTAGCATTTTATCAATTTGTTCATCTGAAATTTCAAATTGTTTAGGGTTTAGGACTGATAATTCTGTAATTGGGGTTCCAGTAGGTTGGTCTAATGCTTTGGCATGAGATTTTTGTACTTTGTTTATTTTATAAGTAGTGGTACCCTCTGATTTCTCAGGTATTTATTTGTTGGGATCCATGTGTTGTATTTGAAGGTCTTGTGAGAATGTAATAGAATTCGAACAACAACAACAATCATTTCAGGAGCCCTAACCCTAGACCCGTATACCAGGGTCACCAGAAAGCGTAAAAGAGCTCAAATAGATCTTAAAACCTGGAGTTGAAGGTTCCTTGAAGCTCTCCCTAACCTCAATGAAGCTCCACATGAGTTCCTTGTTGATTTCCACTTCAAATCTGGAGTGGTTGGTCCTTTCTCTACAAAAAATAACCTCAGAATAGTAGCATTTGTCGTGGTTTTTTTTGGAAATGCTTGCAGGAAAAGAGGGTCAAGATATATAGGGACATCTAATTTCCGAAAAATGAATCGTGGTCTACCATAAAACAATCAAAGCTAAAATTAGAATTCTCATTTTCTGGAAATTTGTGGTTGTTATACTAGAAGTTCATTCATTAACCCCACCACTCAGATTACTTCTCAATTGTATTCTCGGTAATCTAGGCTTCTGGACCCCTTACTGCAATTCACTCCAAACATCGAACAACCGAATTTCCGGAAATTAAGGCTTGATTTTCCAAATATTCATAAAGTTAAGCATCTTCAAGTATGAACTTCATTCACTAATTTCCCAAAATATGTTATTGGATTTCCGGGAATTCAAGAAGAGAAAACTAAGGAAGCTTATTCTACAAGTGATTTATTTCTGAAGTGATTTTTTTTATTTTTATTTCCAACCCTCAAAGAAAATATAACTCCAAATGGCTTGTCCTAGGTTTTCAACAAAGGATGGACACTCAAAGGCTCAAATTGGGTTAAGTGATGACATGATTTTGTGGGTTTTACCAATGAAAGAATGCCATGAATCATTTCCCTAAAAGTTTTACCAACTAGGCACTTAAACAAATAAAGCATGCATGTTCAATAAACGTTCCCAACAAGAATATGAATGGCTCAAAAGATTTAATTGTGTGGCTATAAGTCTCCACCTGGTGAGTTTAAGTTTTCCAGTGCACAAATTAAAGTCAATGATCAATTCATGCCAATGTAAACATAATAAGCACAATTGAAACAAATCCATTAACCCCTTGAATTTTCCATCAACCATGTGTAAAAAGCAAAGTAAGGCATGAACTCCCAAGGCTTTCACAAATTTTTTCAAAAATTTTCACAAATTTCAAATTAGTGCCAACCCTAAGGACCAACTAAGACTTCAATGAATGCCTCACCCCCAACTTAACATAAGCATTGTCCTCAATGCTTAGAATGTAAGGATAATTCCCATGAAAGTCAGTGGATAAGCATTGGACAAGGAGATTTTATTCAATTAAGAAGAACCTAAAAACCTACCAACCTAAAGAAATTACTATGTACAAAATTAAGTGGTATGCACAATGGATGAAAGATTCCAGGGATTTTATGTATGCAATGAGACATCCATAAGAATCCAAAGCCCAGAAAGAATGACTTAATGCTTGTACACACAAATTGAACATGCCCAGTCCACAGGAATAGGTACTTATGGTAAATTTTGGCCTTTGGGAATTTCAGATAGTTCATTTCAACAATTTTTCCAACACCCATAAAATCAGTACTGATTTTCTCAACATAGGATGTCCTGCAATTCAAAAAAAGGATCACCAGTAAAAACATTAATCAACGTATTGGGTGGGAGTATTATCTCATGCAAGCTATCACAAAAATTTTTAGAAAAGTCAACTGCTCTATCAACAGGTTCATCTATCACTTTTGGTTCCTCCATATAATAATCATCAACAAAGATATGTGTCATTAATTCATGAGCATTTTCCTCAATTAAAACATGTGGGCCAGTAGTGTGATCCTCTAAAATGACTTGAGGTTCAAGTGAGTCTTCTACATGTTCCTTCATCAACATATCTACTGCAATATTTAACTCTGAAATTTGTTGTTTCATTTCTTCTAAGTCTTGTTGACTTCATGCATAAATTCCATTAATCTCATTTCCAAGTTTGGGTCAAGGGTGAAATTTCTATCGTGTTCTTGTTCATTGAATGCCACACTAGCACACCTCTCTTCCTCACTGTCATAATTAATCCATTAATTCATGAGCATTTTCCTCAATTAAAACATGTGGGGCAGTAGTGTGATCCTCTAAAATGACTTGAGGTTCAAGTGAGTCTTCTACATGTTCCTTCATCAACATATCTACTGCAATATTTAACTCTGAAATTTGTTGTTTCATTTCTTCTAAGTCTTGTTGACTTCATGCATAAATTCCATTAATCTCATTTCCAAGTTTGGGTCAAGGGTGAAATTTCTATCGTGTTCTTGTTCATTGAATGCCACACTAGCACACCTCTCTTCCTCACTGTCATAATTAATCCAGGTAGGGATGGGAGGAGGAGGATGCACATGACATGGAGAGGTGTTGTTCATGTCAATTATGTCCAAGGTGGTAATGTAATACCCATCTCGTCTAATAATTTAATTTGAAATATTTTAAAATAATATCAAAGGGGTTAAATTGGGAATAATATTCACCATTTTTATTTTAGTGCCAAGAGTTAATAAAATCAATGGAATTAATTATGTATTTTATGCTTTTAAGCAATAAGTATAAAAGAAAGAGGAATTAATGAAATGCAAGGGTGATTTAGAGTAAGTGAGGAGGTCAATTAGGTCAATTAAACTAAAAATCTGTCATTAGGTTAAGGTTGAAGCATAATCTCATTATGCTAAACACTTGATTAGAGATAGAAAGAGGGGAGAAAGGTGGCTAGATAGAGAGAGAGATTCGATTTTTGAAGACTCTGGAGCGTGATTTGAAAGATAATTCCTTCTTCAATATTGTTGACAACACAAGTAAGATAATTTTCACCATTTTCAATTTTGGATTTCGACCCTAATTAGGGCTAGATCAGAGTTTTAATCCTTAATCTCGTTTTTTTCGAAAATTGGTGGTTTTTAAGAGTTGTTTGATGAATTTTTGGTGTGTTTAAGAGTTGTTTGAGGCTACAAATTGAGTATGATTAGTGTCAACATGTTTATAACACTTGGGATGTTTTGATTTGGGTGTCTGAAGGTTGGATTCTAAGAGTTTGGTAATGATTCATCAAAACAAATTTTTTTTTGGAAAATCGCCTTCTGAAGAAGGGGTACCGGTCCCCGTTAAATAAATTGGCTAAAGAAGGTAGGGGTACTGGTCCCTTGATTAGTGGGGTACCGGTCCCCTCTGAATAGTAAGGCTGGAGGAGGGACGGGTACCGGTCCCTTGAAAAGGCGGGTACCGGTCCCTTGAATGCAGTTTACCGGGAGGAGGGACGGGTACTGGTCCCTTGAAAAGGCGTGTACCGGTCCCTGTTGGGTATTTTTGGCATAATTTTGTAGTTTCTCGTGGTGTTTGGGTGTGGATCTGTGATGTATTTATAAGGTATTAGGGGCTATTTAGAGACTCTAATAAGTGGTTTAAATGTGGTTATCTACTCAGTTGATTGAACCTAACAATTTTATTATCTTCTTGTCAAAAACTATATTTCATGTGGACTAAAATTGTATCTGTTTTGACAGGGGCACTTGAGGAAGGCATTGAGGCCTCGCTCAAAGGCAAGGAGAAGGTTTGAACAGAACAGTATCGGTGAGTGTAAGAATATGGTATTTTGATGGTACAATCGCAAGTTGTTTTTATTGGTTCACTGTTAATATCGCATGATAGCATGACTATTATTTTGTTATTGAGTTGGAACAAAAGCATGATGTGAATGATGTGCATGAACATAAATGCATGATGAGAATGATACGCATAAACATCTATAATACAAATCACAACGGTTTATACCGTTATATTCACGTCCGTTGGATTTTAACACGGATGTCCAAGATTGGTCACTTTAATACATATGTAACCTACAACATAATTAATTCTTGAGATCGTTTTATTTTATGATCTCACGGTTGTAAATCAATAATTGTACCCACTATTTTATGTTAATGCTACACACAATATAGTCTATCACGTAATCTCCCCCAAATCAAGTACATCTCACCCAAATCACATAACTCTATCACAAATTATGCTCAATCATCACGCTCAATTAAATGGAAACACTATCAATACATCACTCTCAAATGGAAACACTATCAATACAAATCATACAATTCATCCTGCATACAATCCCGATCGAATGCAAATCCAGCATACAATCTCGATCTCCTTAAATCAAACAAATTCAGTCCGAATCGTCCATCCCACAATCAACTCCACACTGTATCTTCTTCCCCAACTCGAGCGAATCGTCCTCCCCCAAAAATCTCGAACTCTTTAAATCGCGAACTCTTTAAAACGCGAACTCCACACTGTATCTTCTTCACCGACAAACCTCGCCACCGCACAAAAATCGCCACCGCACAACTCACCTCTGCCGAACTCATCTCTGCCGAACTGATCTCTACCGCCTCTCATCCACCGGCGACTTCAAACGAACCCTCATCACGCACACTTAGGTAAGATATTATTATTTGGTTTCTTGGTTTCGAATTCACCAGTAGAAATAGGTTCATTGGTTTCTGGGTTTTGATTTTTGATTTTTGTTTTTGAATTCAGTTTTGAATTCTTAGTTCCGTTCTAATTTTTGGGGTTCTACTGAATTCGTTCTTGAGTAAATTTCTGGGTTTCGTTCTTGAGTAAATTGGGGATAGATTTCTGGGTTTCGTTCCGTTCTAATCAATCTGTGTTGTAGTGTTTAACCAATTTGTGTTTAACCAATTTCCGTTCTGGGCTTCGTTCAGCTTTTATCAGTTTGTTTTTACGATTTTGAATGGTGTTTTGGTTGCTTCATTCTGAAATCACAGAAGTGATGTTGACGTTCTCGGAATCTTTAATGTTGAGAGCAACTTATTGTTTAAGTAGAATTTGAGAGCAATTTATGTTTTGTTTTATTTTATATCTGGGTTTCGAAGGAATTTATGTTCTT
>NMUG010009231.1:0-11349 GCA_002855965.1 Monotropa hypopitys
AAGGGGAGAAATTAAAATATGCGCTAACATTTGAGTTCAGTGCTACGAATAATCAAGCGGAATATAAAGCTTTGGTGATTGGGCTCCAGATTGCTCAAGTGATTGGCTTAAAATGTTTGGTTGTGATGAGCGACTCTCAGCTCATTGTGGGCCAGGTTAAAGGGGAGTTTGAGGCAAAAGAGGAAACAATGGAAAAATACCTACATATGGTCAAGCACTTAGCTCAGAAATTCGACATGTTCTCAATATCACAGATACCCAGGGAGGAAAATCAAGACGCAGACTTACTGTCCAAAATGGCTACCTCAGCAGAAAAGCTCCCTTCCTCAGGAATACTGATTCAAACCCTGAAAGCCCCTAGCATTGAGAAAGCAAGGTCGCCGATTATGGCAATCGACTACTCCAGTTTATGGACAGGGCCCATCGTTAAGTACATTAAAACATGGGAGTTGCCAGAGGAAAGGTTGGAGGCCAGGAAACTGAATATCCGAGCAGCAAGATACACTCTGATGGTTGATGTCCTGTATAAAAGAGGTTTTTCCTTACCATATCTCAGATGTTTGATGAAAGGTGAAGCGGATAGAGCCATGGAAGAAGTTCATGGGGGATTTTGCGGAGCTCATCTCGGGGGGCAGAGCTCTGGCTCATAAAATAATCAAGTTGGGCTATTACTGGTCCACCATGTAGAGCGATTGTGCATCGCTGGTCAAAAAATGTGATGCTTGCCAGAGGTTTGCTAGCATTTCCCATCCGCCTCCTACCCAGATGAGTCCCATGAGAGGACCTTGGCCTTTCGCGCAATGTGGAATGGATTTTATTGGACCCCTACCAAGAGGAGCTGGGCAGAGACAATATGCTGTGATAACTATTGACTACTTTATGAAATGGGTTGAAGCTAAGGCTTTGTCTATCATTACCTCACAGGACACCATTCCTTTCTCTGGCAAAATATTATTTGCCGATTTGGTTTGCCCAGGGTAATAGTGGTAGATCTCGAAAAACAGTTTGACAGCTCAGAGTTCAAGGGGTTTTGTGCTAAAAAAGCAATTCACGTGCACTACACATCCAAGGCCTATCCTAGAGCAAACGGACAAGCTGAAGTCACAAATAGTGAAATAAAGAAAGGCATCAAGAGAAGATTGAAGTCTGCAAAAGGAGATTGGCCGAGCAAGCTACATTATGTATTGTGGGCTTTTCGTACATCACCCAGATCAGCTACAGGAGAAACACCATATTCCCTCGCTTTCGGGGCAGAGGTAGTGGTACCCATTGAAGTGGAGCTGCTCAACTACAAAACTTCTTCGCTAAATAAAACTGAGAACGGGGAAGAGCTCAGGACTGGGCTTGATTTAATAGAAGAAAAAAGGAGCAGGGCAGAAGCAAGGGTCGCGGTTTATCAGCAAAGAATGGCGAAATATTATAATTCCAAGGTGCAGCCCAGATCGTTTCAGCCTGGTGACCTGGTCTTGAAGAAAGTTGATCCCACAGGAAAGAAGGTAAAACAACTCCATCCCAATTGGGAAGGACCTTATCAAATTCTCTAGCATTCCAATGCGGGGACATATCGGCTCGGGGGCTTAAAGGGAAAGAAATTGCCAAATCCTTGGAATGCAGAACATTTGAAGAAATATTACAGATAACTGAAGCTTACATGTTATCGTCTTCATGACGTTTTGTATAAAAACTTGTTTTTTTCAAGACATTTGGTTACAAAGAAGAGCTAGATCTTAACTTCAAATTATAGATGTTATACTCTTTGTGATATTAACTCATGATCATAGATTGTATTCACGTCATGCTTAAATATGAATGCAAGATGTTGTTTGTTTCTCGTCCATTATATATATTCCTGGATATGTAATGAAGTGCTATGGCATAAATGAGCTTGACACCATGGTGCAGCTCAGCCTCACGCTAAATCATAATTCAAATTGCTAAGGCATAATTCAAATTGCTAAGGCATAATTCAAATTGCTAAGGTAAGTAGTGCTACAGTACAGATGAGCTTAGTACCATAATACAGCTCAGCCTCATGCTAAGGCATGATGCAGATTGCTAAGTCGAATGGTGTTATGGCACAGATGAGCTTAATACTACAATACAGCTCGGCCTCATACTAAGACATGACACAAATCGCTAAGGCGAAGAGTGCTAAGGCACAACTGAAGTCAAACACTAATGTGTAAGCTCAGTACCATGCTAAGGCATGACACCAATCGCTAAGGCGAAGAGTGCTAAGGCACAGCTGAAGTCAAACACTAATGTGTAAGCTCAGCACCATGCTAAGGCATGACACCAATCGCTAAGGCGAAGAGTGCTAAGGCACAGCTGAAGTCAAACACTAATGTGTAAGCTCGGCACCATGCTAAGGCATGACACCAATTGCTAAGGCGAAGAGTGCTAAGGCACAACTGAAGTCAAATGCTAATGTGTAATCTCAGCACCATGCTAAGGCATGACACCAATCGCTAAGGCAAAGAGTGCTAAGGCACAGCTGAGGCTAACACCAAGGTGTAGGCTCAATACCATGCTAAGGTATGACATAAAAACGCTAGGACGATAAGTGCCAAAGGTGTAGATGAAAGCAAAAATCAGCATCAATGAAAAACCAAGTAGTCTTGAAACTAAAAAGTCACTTGATCCCTTCACGGAAATTCAATACACAACAAAAATAAGAAATACACTGGGCTCATCCAGTCAAAAGAGTCTTAAGGTCAGAAGAGGTAAAGGAGATTAAAAGCTTATAAAAAGATGATCTCTACTTTTCCTCGATAACTTTGTCAGCCACCTCTTCCATTATTTCCGTCGCTGCAAAGGTGGTAGCATCCTGAACTATCCTGTCAATGGCATTGGGAGCTGAAGGATCCTCAGGAGCAGAATTGAGACTCTGGGAAGTAACCTCAATACCCAGATTGACTTCCCCCTCACCAACAACTGTTGAATCTTCCATAATTATCTCAAATTGTTGGGTGCTGAAGTCCAAGTCTGGGTATTTGTTGATACATTGTCGTCTCATCTCCTCGAAACCATCAAAGTAGCTCGATGTCATTTCTTCCATATGTTCCTGTTGATCTTTTCTTCGAATCTCTCGGAGTTGATTAAGGCATTCTTTAGCTTTGATCATAGAAGTAGAAGCTTCCTCTTTCTTTCGGGCTTTCTCAGCTGCAATTTTTTCCAAATCCTCGGACAGACGAGCGCAGTGGGCTACTTTAGATCTCAACTTCTCCTCCTCTAATTTCAACTTCTCTTCAACAGCAAGTTTTTTCTCCACCAGCCGCTGGAGTTCCGACTCTTTCTTCTTTAAGGTCAGGGCTGCAGCGTTACTCTCGGACTAAGCTTGTCCAATTTGGTATTGGAGGTCTTGATTTTTTTTTATCAACCTCTCATGCTGTTGCAAAGACTTGGTCGCCTCTTGGGCTATAAAAAATCCCTTCGTGAAAACCTGGTGTAAAGGAAGGAGAAGCATTTCACAAGAAATATTGCAAACCCCAAAGGAAGAGACACATGGGTAACTTACCCTGCTCAACTCTACCAAACATTGTTGGCAAATGGTCGCAGGTTGTTGATCAGTTAGATATTTCATATCAGCCCGAGACGCTATGCATTTAGCCTTTGTCAGGGCGTGATCGTCGTCAAATAGTACCATAGGCCCATCATCCTTTGCTTGGACCCGTGCTCCTTTGTCCTGATCACCCTCCTCGGAAGGGATCGATCTTTGTTTTTCAGATCAGCCTCTGAGGACTTTTTCAGCTCAGTTCTCGACCTTTTTGCCTTGGCCTCCTCTGTAGATGGAGCCACAGGAGGAACGACGTTTAGTGGAAGAGCGGAGGAGATAGCCTAAGGGACTCCCTCTGTAGTCTTCTTCCTCTTTCCAGCAGCTTGGCCAGGGACCAAGTTCCCCCTATCCACCCTCAATTTGGCCAGGGCTTCTTTGCTCAGTTTGGGAGCCATTTCTTTATCCTCTGCCTCTACAGTTCCAAAAACAAGGTAAGAGATTAGCTCGCATCGAAATCCAGAGGGAATGGGCGAAATACCTCTTTCTAGGGCTAAGGTCTCACTTCCAACTTCCGGACGAAGGAGGTGGATTGAAAGACTTTCTGACGAAACGAGCTGATCTGGCTCGTAAATGTCGCATGCTTCAACACACTTGAGCACTTATGCCTCCTCTAAAGAAAGGCCGTTTTCTGCCTGGCTGAATTATAAAGTAAAACATAAAAGTTAATAACCAAGCAAGCTAGAGTGGAGCGTGCAACTAATTTCATAGAAAAGTTATTCAATGCTCGCACAAGGAAGAGGGTACCCCCCATTTTCTCTGTATGCGGGGAGTGGGCTCATCTTCTTAGCTCTGATACTCTCATCCAGTGTCACCGACGTAAAAGAACTTGTCTTCCCATTTCTTGACTGCAGAGGGTAATTTGCCCACTACGGCGGGGGATTGCTGTCTTTTACTGAAATACCACAGCGCCTCGGTGTGTGGAACTTCTTTGATTGCAAAAGATTGCAAAATGAAGGCACGCTCAGAGATTTCTTATCATCTGAAGCGGCTAGCCATAAAACGGCGCAGCTTACCAGAAGCCTGTAGCCATTAGGGGCCAACTGCCCAGGGGCAAGGTCAAATTGAAAGAGGACTTGTCTAATATTCCTAGGGAAGGGGAGACGCAATCCAGACTCCAGGGCATCCTAGTAGATACAAACTTCGTTGGGAAAGCTGTCATAAGCCCTCTCATCAGAGGTAGGAACCCTAAGGTGAACGGAATCAGGAATTTGAAATCGATTACGTATCACCTCAATAGCATCAGAATCAAGGGTAGAAGAATGGGAAAGAGCAGAACAATTGAACTTTGGCCTATGGTATGGGCCAACAAACGACGGACCAAAAATTTTTGTCGTTTCGTTTCCAGAAGGGGGAGAACCCAATATTGCTAAAACCCTAGTGTCGCGTCCCATGAGCGGCACCTCTTCATCCGTATTATCACTAACCGTGGTATTGTGTTCAACATTCGACATGGTTCTAAAACATCAAATATGCGAGGAGAGGGGATGTACCTAAAATGTAAGTGCGGATGCTCAATAGTTCTGGTAGACAAAGTTCTGGCGTATGCTTTCTAAAGAGCCGTGGAATGGGTTAGGCATCTCCCCATAGGTATGGAAATCGACAAAAAGTCCCCACCGTCTTCTCATTCCTCTGTGGATGGTCTATAAGCAACCACGTGGCCAGGATGAGACGTTTCACATTGAGCATTTAATGCTTGCGAAAACCCAAAAGGTGGCGGCGTGACTCTCTAAGTGTTTTTACCAAAATAGCCTTATACCTATCCTGGTAAAAACAGGGGAGTAGCTGATAGGTTGTGCTGAGCTAAGAGCTCGGCACCATGGAGGGGACCTCAGGTCAGCCATGAGGTTATGAGTGAGCTGACCTAATCATTTGGCCCTCAGGTCAGCCCAGGGGTCGTGATCCTGCTGATTCAACCAACGGGACCTCGGCTCAGAACTGATAACAAAAAGGAAGCCTCAGTGGCTGGACTGGGGATATTAGGCGCATGTCCTGATACTCTAACTATCCTTTCCCACCTTTTCATCATTTGAAATAAGGATCTGCGGGGCCAAAATAGAAGTGCGAGGTATCTGTCTATAATCACGGGAGCGTGTGTGATGGATATGGAAACGTTGCAGAGAATTGCGGAAACCTTCCTAAAATGGACGGGGGGTATATATTGATCAAGAAGACTATAATAACGGTACGAACTTTTTATACAATCAAACTCTCTTTGTATTCTCTCTCTCGATTATTGAAACACCATTGACTTGATCGTAGGAGGATATTTGGCAGGCACCATGCCAATGTCATGGTTGCAGGTGCAGGGCTCGAGAGCAGGAGGAGGAAGAACCAGAAAGTGTCATCATCAAGAATAATTAATTATAAAATTAATGAAGGCACATCAAGTATTATTATCCCCACCGGTAAAGCTTATAGAACAACAATATCCACAGTAAAGCTTATACCGCTATCAATAATTAAGCACGTTGTAGCAGGAAAATTGAAGGATTCACCTGGTCATAGTTAAGATTTTCTCCAGAGCTATCTAATGCTGCAATTGTCCCCACCGGTTGACCGCAGAAAGACACCAACGCATGTCTTAGAGTTTCCCAAGCCTCAACAACTATCGGATGAGTTTCGAAATTGTTTTGTGACCTTGGCGTACTAAACCCAGATTGTGTGAAAATACGTCGCTTTGGTCCATTAATCGGAAAGAGTTATTCTCACCATTTTTAAATGTCGAATGAGGCGACAACCCAATAGACATTTCATCAAATGACCTCTGCCTCTCCATATTCAATGCCATTGGCTTGTCTAAAAACCTCGAGAAATCACGTTCTTCAATCTCAGCCATGCTACATAGAGCGTCAATACTTCTGACACTACCATTTTGAGACACATCAAGGTAAACACTCTTTGATTTATTTGTTGCAAGGAGCAACTAAATTACTAGGGATTGATAGTGTCGATGACATGGGACGACAAAATAGAAAGCGCAACATAATACATAAGGGTACGACAAAAAATCGGGTGTTAATAGTGCCTTCGGCACTGATGAGTGAAGGCACTCGATAATTCACAAAAATATTTACAAAAATATTTAACTAAGCCAAAATAATTCCAATGAACACAAAAGTGATTGGTTAATGGCAATCGACCAATGACTTCGAATGTGAGTTGTGCCTTCGACATTGATTCGTGCCTTCGACACTTTGACCCGTGTTCACGTGCCTTCAGTACTTTGACCTGTGTCTTTGACCCATGACACGTGCCTTTGAATCGTGCCTTCGGCACTTGATCTGTTGTCACATGCCTTCAACACTTTGACCCGTGTCTTTGACGTATGACACGTGCATTCGGTACTTGATCTGTGACATCGGCGCATGACACGTGCCTTCAGCACTATAAAAATTTGTATGGCAAATAATAGTGTTTAATGGTGATGTGGCGATGACATCCATTGTATCAGCAGGAAAGATATACAATTTTTGGAAAATTACTTCAATTTGATACCTGTATGCCTTGCTTCCACAACTGAATAAGTGATAATATTGTGATTAAATAGACTGGAAGGTAAAAATGAAACACTTCACTCATTGATATAAAAGAGGTATTTTTTGAATGAATCAAAAGAGAACTAATGCAGAACTGCAAAAAATGAGAGACGTAGTGAAATGGAAATAAAACTAATAGGCCTTTTACATCAAAATCAAAATAGAAGTCACATAAAAATTGTAGTGTACAAACAAAAATTGCAGTGTACGTGATTCATACAAAAAAGCAATTCTCGATTGAAATATGTTCTCTGCTATGTATACCATGCACAAAAATTGAACTTGCAGCTTCACAAGACATGTATCTGTTTGAGTTCAGACCACCGAGAAGTATTCACACAAAAATACAAATTGGTTGAACATACAATACTTATTTATTGGCCTAATTTGGTGTAATAGGTTCTAGGAACATGTTTACAGAACGTGTTTACAATTTAAGCACAATTTGTTAATAGCAGAATACAAAAAAGTTCAGCATCTGCACAATTTATGCACAAAGCAGTGGATTTATGTACAATTCACAGCCAACAATCACAGAAAAATTGCAGTGTACGTAATTCACGCAAAAAATGCAGTGCACAAACAGAAAATGCAAAGATCGTTGATTGTCTCTATGTATACCACGCCGAGAAATCTACATTCCGACAATCAGTTTCACAAATGTTTATGCACAAAGTAGTGGATTTATGCACAATTCACAGCCAACAATGAACATTAGTAGATTGAATACAAAACAGTGGCTACAATTAGTGTCACACTCCAAAAATTTCTTTAACACAAATTGTATTCGTTTTATTTTTTTTAGTAGGTATGTCGCTTAGGAGTCCCGTTGAGTTTAGTCTTAATGTCCGATAAGTGCTTGGGACGTCTCGAGTGAACCTTGGAGACACCTCACAATATTTTTTGTATTCTGGTGCATTTGCACCGGTGCAGGTTGAGGCTGCAACGGTGCAAAGTTGCAAAAGTGGGGTTGCATCGGTGCAGAACTGATGCAAGGAGCCACTGTTGGTCCGAGCTTCAGGTGCATCGGTGCAACGTGATGCTGCACCGGTGCAGGGAAAGTTAAAAACATTCTGCCCATTCTGATGCAAGTTTGCATCGGTGAAACTTTGGTTTGCACCGGTGCAGGAGGAGTTTGCATCGGTGCAGGGTCTGTCTGCACCGGTGCACAAGGCAAATTCTGGGTTCTGCTTAAGCGTTGCACAGATGGAGGAAATCGTTGCACCGGTGCAACTGCTGTCTGGACAACTTCATTAAGGGTATTCTTGTCCTTTTATGTTGGGGTCCTATATATATCAACTCAAATTCGTGGGAACTCATTCCAACCCTATGTTTCTCTTTCTTCCTCCTCCAAACCCTCTCAAAACCCTAGCTCTCCCTTATCTCTACATTTTGGAGCTCCAAAGGTGGTTTCCGGGAGATTTGCGAAGCATTAACGTTGTAGAGCGCGTCCCAAGCTTCGCAGTGGTGGTCTTCGTTCGTGGTGGTGTGTAGAGCTCTGAACCAAGGTTGGGTGTATCTATTTCTTGCAAGGTAGGGGATTTTGAACCCTTGTGTATATGTTCTTGCCTTGTCCTTCAATCTCTTAGATTGTTGTTGAATTTGAGTAAAATCCATGTTTAGGGTGAGTATGACCTTGAATGATGAAATTTCTTTGTAAATCGATCAATTCCTACTATGTTGAACATCCTACGCTTATTATTTCATTTAATTGATTGTTTTACGCAAAAGCCCTAATTCAATTTTATGAACCCTAGTCTAGTCACTTTTGGGAAAATTAGGGAAAGTGGGTTGGGTGGTTGATTTTATGAAATTGAAAGTATAACGATTTCGTTGACACGTGGGAACCCAAATGACTTTGATAATTTAGACGATGTGCTTCACTCTTTGGAACAAATGAATATCTCTCTAAATTGTTGTCTTTCAATATCATACCTACTCTTATGCATGCATTTGACTCATTTCGTACATTGTAATTGCATATACCTTTTGTTGAAGATTTCCTACTAGGCGGTTGTGCCTAACCCTTTCTTTTATAGGTAAAAAGCCAATGGCATAGCTTGAAGGGATTCAAGTACATTTTGATTGAGGCATGGAGCATTGAAGTATGGTCCAAGGTTGGATCCTTATTGCATTTTATCTTTCAAGTTTTCTTTTAAAGACTTATGGTTTGTAATAAATAACACCCATGGTACTTCTTTAGACTCGTGTGCTTGACATGGTTGTGTGATGATTTTAATCTGTGGGAATGGTTCATGGTATCATTAGTGTTTTATTGATTGTTGCTCAATGCCTTGTTTTCAAAAAAAAATATGTTGTCAAATTTCAAGGGTGTTATAGTTGGTATCAGAGCAATAGTTTGCGAAAACTTAGGACATTGGGAAAGGACACGTAGTTCTACATGGGTGCATCGGGCTATGGCTATGTTATATCGCATGTGATTGCTTGCTTGTGTGTGAATGGCATAAAAGTAGGGCATTGATATTCGATCGAAAATCTTTGACTGTTGTGGATTTTGAAACGTTTCGGGAAAAGGACAATGTGTGTCTTCTTGAGTTCCAAGTGTGTAATGGTTCGGGTACTTTCGAGTCGATCCTTTGATTGAATTCCATTGTGTCGAAATCATACCTAGTGTTATGCTTGTCGATTGTTGTGATTATCCTATTCTACTCCTAAATATTCGTCATTTCTCTTGTCTCTTAGAAAATGGCCGATCGTCGTGGTGGAAATAGGGTTCGTGGTGGTCGCCGTGGGCAACCAATTGATGACACTGTCAGTGAGGAGGTTAACGGGCAACGAAGGGAGCACGTTGAAGAGGCTAGAGGGGAAGAGTTTATTCCAGGAGGTATGGCCAATGCCAGCCAGTTTATTCGCGATATTGCCACTGCGGTTGTGGAGGCTAGTCGGGGTGTTGCACAGCTAGGGAACCAGCGGGTACTCGTTTGTCAGACGCTCTTCGTGAATTTCCCCGCATGGATCCTCCAAAGTTCAATGACGAAGTGGATCCGCTTGAGGCCAATCATTGGCTTTCGGAAGTGAAGAAAATGTTCGAGATGCTAGAGATCGGCGACAGCAAAATTCGGATTTCACTTGCTTCTTTACAACTTGTTGGCGAGGTTAGTGAGTGGTGGTCTACGTTAGTGAATGGTCGTCGCGATGCTATGCGGGTGCTTGGGGTTGCTAATCCTCAAGGAGTTATTGATCCTTTGGCTGACATGTCTTGGTTAGATTTTGAGGCTTCCTTTGAGAGCCAATATTTTCCGGAGTCTTTTCGAGACAAGCTACGCGGGCAGTTTGAGAGGCTAGAGCAAGGGTCGATGTCGGTGAATCAATACGCTACAAATTTTCAATCTCTATCAAGGTTTTCCCATGATTGGGTAAACTCGGAAGAAAAGAAGTGTAAGAGCTTCGAGCAAGGCTTGCTGCTTGGTTTCCTAGTATTTGCAGGTAAAAGGGGTGTTCAAGTAAATTCCAAAATTGGTAAAATAAGAACAATGGAAGGGAATTACCCAAGCGCAAGTAATTCGATTCCCAAAAGATTGTCAATCAAGCATAATAAGACTGGTGAGTAACCAGGTCATTTCCACAGGGACTTGGGGGATTTAATTCTTCCTTATAATGTGCTTTGTTGTGGATTCTAGAAAAGCAAATGGTGTAATGGGAATTGGGTCTCCAGAATTCTGGAATGAATTTCAGTCACATTAAAGGTAATTGGAATTAAAATTGATAACAAAAGAAGGATCTAATTCTCAAATCCTAGATGATTGAATTACCTCACACTCAATCTCTAATCCGAAGGAGAGCTGATAGAATAACTTGAAAAGGAAATTACAAATTGTTACTGAGCTGATTCCTAATAAGCATGCTCTGTGCCAATCTTCTGATTGTCTACAAAACATCAAACTCCAAACCAACCCAGCTACGAGAAGAAATTTCCAGAATTATTCATCAAATAATGATTTCATAATCCATGCCTGAGAAGAGTGCGAGAATAATTCGACCACTTCAGATCCTTGAATTAGATCCTAAGGGAGTTCAGCCCCTCATTGATCTAAATTCTACTGAAGAACAATTAAGAATAACTGAATCCATAATTGAATGTAACATTAATTGGCTAGACAAATTCAATGCAACAACTGAAAATGAAAATCAATTGAAAACTATCTGATGCTTGAAAATGAAGATTACTGGAACAAAACTAATTTGAAATTTAAAATTCACTCAATTACTTCTACTTCTATCTACTGCTAACCAACT
>NMUG010009232.1:0-11350 GCA_002855965.1 Monotropa hypopitys
TTAACGATGCAATTCATGAGTTCACCGATTTCATCCATGGTTGGATTATCATGCAAAGATCCTCCCCCATTCCTTTCCTCTTCGACATGTTCGAAGTTGTACATTTGTTGTTCATCGTTAGGAAGGTGGGGAGAATGAACACTATGAATCTCATTGTTTCCTGGGCTATTCCTCCCTGATTCTCTCCTTTGATCATTCATTCTATTTAGCCTTTGGTCTTCGCCTCTAACCCACATGCAACGAAGATCAAAGAAGTGAACTAGAGATTACAGTGATTCCAATAATCGACACAAAGTAGCAAGAGAGAAATAGAAGAATACCTGTGAAGCGTTGCTCTTCTTGCTTGGATTGTTGCTTCTCTTTAAAACTCTTTTTAGATTTTTTTATTTTTTATAAGAGAAAGGAAAGGAAAATAAAAGAAAAATAAATACTAAAAATTTAAAAACAAATCACCGTAGTCCCCGGCAACGGCGCCAAAATGCTAAACGCAAAATCCGTGTCGTTATTATCGGAATCTGGTCTAGTGCATTTAAATTTATAAAACGATAACGAACTACTCTAGCTAGTAGAGTGGTAAGCCCAAGGTCAAACTCAGGGACTAGTCGGATCAGTTAATTGAATTTTTCGTATTTATTGAGAAAATAAAATGAAATTGGAGTTGAAATAAAAAATCATTAAAAGTCAAGAGATTTGAATTTGAACTAAAGTGATTTTCGAATTACTTAAGAAACAGTGAAATAAATTAACTAAAGAGGAACATAGTCATTGTTTCACACTTAAGGGAATTGGGAATTTAGATTTAATTTAGTTCACTTTTATAACTCAAGGAATATCTACAGTATAACATCGAGATATTCCCCGGAAAATATTCGTTTGAATTCAATTCTCAATTGATAACTCAGAATATATCCACCGTAGAAACATCGGGATATATTCCGGAAGATATTCGTTGATAACATGAATTGGTGAAATCTCTTACACAGAAATTATTTATAGTAGCAATATCGAAGTAATTTCCAGATGATGTTCTATTGAATATCAATAAGAGATCCACACTTGATTAGAGGAAAATTAGTGAATCACCAAATTAAATTAAATTCCACTACCCTTAAATGATTCACAAGACCATGTCCCTAGAGATCTAGCCACTCATGGTGGTGAAAACACTAACAACATATATAGATCTAGAATCCTTGAAAGCCATAGGACTAACACTTGAAAGAAATTGAAAACAAGTACTTCTATATAAACTTCAATGAACAAAACAAGATTTAAACATGTTCTTACCAAGAGAACAATCCAAAACAATGAGAATCAAAGAGAACAAGTTGCAAAAATGTCCAAAGCCTTCAATCTTCTTCCACAAGAACAATAGTAGCCTCCCTAGGGTTTGATTATGAGCAAATTATTTTAAAAAGTCTCTTTAGCAAGCCTAATATCAAGTATATATACTTCCACCACGTTTTGGCCCATCTAATACCCTTATTGAAGGTTAAAAAAGTCATTAGCCGTCAATTAAAACTCAAATGAACCGCCTTAGGAATTTCTGTGCGCGATAAGCGTAACCGGTTACGCTTGAAAAGCCGTAACCGGTTACGGTTGAGTTTTCTTTGAGTTCTCTTCCGCTGATCATAACCGGTTAGGATCTGGTCTTCAACCGGTTACGATGTCCTCGGTTTCTGCAGTCTTTTCTCTGGTGTCTTCTTTGGCTGGGCTTAACCGATTACGCCTGCATTGTTCTAACCGGTTATGCCTGATTTACTCTAACCGGTTATGGTTGTTGCACTATTCACTTCCAAATGAATTTCTTCTCTTCTCTCAATGTCCCGACTTTCATCTTAGACCTCCAAGTATTGTTCTCCTCAGTTCCCGGATTTCTCAAATGGCTCAAGATATTGGAATAAAGTGCTAAAAACCTGTAAACTAATAAAAATCTACAAAAACACCATTGAGCGCAAATATTGACAAAAATTGGTTAAAAAGACATAAAAGATATCTACAAGAGACGAAATAGATATGCTAAACAAGTGATTTAGTTTGTCTATCAGAGACCCCCAAGATAATCCCATCCCCCGCAAAGACGGCTATCCTTGTGAGTCTAGCCAATCATCTTCATACATTTTTCTTCTAATTTCATTCCTTTACATCATGTTTGCCAACTAACTTCTCTTTTTACAGCTGCTCCCGCCATCAACCGGAGGTCGTCCAAGGACAGGGATTACTCTGAAGCTGAAGTTCACACAACCCTCAACCACACAAACGAACACGGACAAACGCTTGACAGGGCTATTCACAATTTGATTGAATACGTGCCGCACTATCATGGCTATCGTGGAGTATACCAACCCCAGCTTGCCATTCGTCAAGTATTCCCAGATCTTCCTCATATTCTAACACAAATTCCTTCTCCTCCAATACGAACTCCTTCTCCTCCAGCACAAGTAGGAGGAACCTTGGTGGCTGACACCTCTATTAGCAACCGAGGCAAATTGATCATTTCTATAGCTCCTTCTGCTGAAGTTGGTCCCTCTTCTCGTGCTCGAGAACAAACCTCCTCCACTCGACATACCATGTCTGCATTTGATTTCAACTCCATGGCATCTGGCATGTTACCACTTCCATCCCGCAGAGGTCAAGGAATTAGCATTGGGCATACCCGCACTGAAACTCGGGTAACCCCCACTGGAAGAGCTGCCACCACCACAACCACTGCTACTCTGTCGCCGCGTTATCAACAACTGCAACTGTTCCCACACTTTCCTCCATACCTCCAACAAGAACAATGGCAACAACTTCAACTTCTACCCTGACAAGTCAACTTCCTACCTCTGCTGTCCTGACTTCGAGCACCGTTGTTACTGACCTTCCTTTGACAACCATTCCTATCCCGACAATAGAAGTTGGTATCCTTCCTCCATCCCCCAAAAGACGCCGCACTGAAGACCTCATTCGCGAATTTGAAAACGGGAGCCTCTTTGTTGATGACCCCTCTGAACCTCACATTTGGAAACCCGTGCTTTGCAAAGGTCAAAGCTCACGGCGAGTACTCACTGGGGACTCAATCTCTGATCCTGCCACTGCCATTGGCGTTGCTGAAGCTCTGCTGCTTCCTACGGACATGATCCAAGAGCAGAATTCTGATGGAGTATCTCTTTATGAGAAAATTGTTTTTGATTCAATCAAGGTACACTGGTCAATCTTTCTCCTTTTCTCTAGCTAACTAGAACTTACCCTAACACTTTGTCTTCTCACTATTCCAGACTATTAAGTGTGTCACACTGCTGAAACGAAAGTTGGACGAGACAACTGAGGCTGCCTTGCGTGAATCTTCCATGGTGGTCAAACTCATGGCCAGGGTTTTTGAGGCCCAAAAGAAGGCTGAATCCCTGAAGAACATGACCGCCGAGTTGGGTGGAGAGCTCGTAGTGGAGAAAAGCAAAGTTGTCGCTCTTGAACTGGAGAAGGTGAGTATGGCCAATGCTTCCAAGATTAAACTTGACCTGGCAAAGGCTGAATCTGATCGAGAGATGAGTAAAAAGGATGACATCCACCAAGTGGCAATCAAGAAGCTAGAGGGCAGGATCCAGCGCCGCGATAACTCGCTGAAAGTCGCACAGACCGAGACCTCAAAGTTGAAGGAAGAGATGAAAGCTGCCACTGAGAAAGAATATGCAAGAGGTTGTGCAGAGATAGTGGCAAACTACACCAAACAATTTCAGGAGCAACTTCCCTCACTTGTCGATAACTTCTTTGCCCAGTATTGGGACTCAGCTCTCGACTTCTACGGAGTTGCTCTAAACTCTCCCTTAAGAGCTGCACCTCCAGTTCCAAGCCAGCTGTCTCAAGCAGGGCCATTCACTCCAGCAGATGAATCATTAGAAGAAGGACTGCCCATGATGCCGGTTGAAGAAGAACTTGAAACTGGCATAGCAACCCAGATTAGTGATGGTCAGACAGAAAACACCCCCGCTCAACCAGGCGAGCAGATCTCACGTGATGACCCATCCACTGTGGTTGTGGGCTCCTTGACTGATCTAATAGTGGAGACCTCGGGGTTTGCTGATCTACCCCCAATCGTTTAAAATTCTCTTCCTTCTATGCACTTGAACTTAATTTCAACTGGTTTTTAATATTTCTGACTTCGGTGTTAGCTATATGCTAGCACCATTACTTTGCTTGTTCTGTTGGTTGGGTGGCATTGGTAGTTGCAGCTACTTTGTTTTCCTCTTCTCTTTACCTCTTCTTAGCTTTTACATGCCACACACAATTTGACACGTTGTATTAACAAATCATTTTTTCTGTACTTCAATTTGCGCGCAGACTTCAAGAGTTTTTCAACTCTTTTTAGACCTTAGGCAACTACACTTGCTTCCTTGGCCAGTGACTGTCAATGCCCTTAGAGTTTCTCACTCATTCGAACCTGGGCTGCCTTGGGATTTCTCATCCCCTAAAGGCAATGTTGGTTCAGGGTCACCATAGACCCTTGTGGGTTTTCCCACCCATTTCAAACCGGGGCCTTCCTGGGATTTCTCATCCCTTAAAGATGGCTTTTGGTTTAGGAACCCATATGAGTATGGACCTTCTAGGTTGCTCGCCCAAATTCGAGCTCAGCACCATGGGATTCTTGATCCCCTAATGGTGGCATTCTCTGCCTTACTGAGCTCAGGAACAATGAACCTAGGCCTTCTCAACCCATTCCGAGCATTCTCTGCTCGGGTCCATTGCCCCCCAATGAGGAAGTGAAAGTTTTTGTGAAAAAGTTTCTCTTGCTCATTTATAACAGCAATCTGGGTATTTTCAATCTTTCAAATGTAACAAGACATGGATAGCAACAATGACATCATCTTTTATTAAAATAAGGTTCCAACCAACAAGTACATCAGTAATAATACTTCTTCAAATTTGAGACGTTCCATGTGCGGGGAATGATGTTTCCATCTAGATCAACTAACTTGTAAGCTCCCTGACCCGATTTGCCAACCACTTTGTAGGGACCTTCCCAGTTTTGTCCCAATTTGCCATCTGCTAGGTTCTTTGTGGTTCCCAAAACTTTTCTAAGCACAAGATCACCAATGCCGAACTGCCGAATGTAAACCCTTTTGTTATAAAACTTGGCCAGCTGGCTCTGGTATGCAGCCAGCTTAACCAGTGCTCGTTCCCCTTTTTTCATCCGCAAAATCTAACTGTACTGACAAGGCGTGGTCATTGTCCCCTGATCCATCAATGCAGTGCGGATAGTGGGGATGCCTATCTCCAATGGGATCACTGCTTCTGTCCCATAGGCTAGGGAATATGGTGTCTCTCCTGTTGCTCGGCACGGCGTTGTACGGTAAGCCCATAGTACAATGGGTAACTCATCAACCCATGCGCCTTTTGCCTTTTCCAGCCTCTTTTTAATTCCATCTAAAATGGTCTTGTTGGAAGCTTCTGCTTGGCCATTGCACTGTGGATAACTTACAGATGCATAAAAGTTCTTGATTTTATAAGTAGAACAAAATTTCTTAAAACGGTCTTGAAACTGCGTGCCATTATCTGAAACTATGGCATAAAGAACTCCAAACCGAGTAATAATGTTCTTCCAGACAAACCTCTCTGTGTTCTGCTCCGTTATCTTGGCAAGCGGCTCTACTTCTATCCACTTAGTAAAATAATCTGTTCCTACCAGTAAGTATTTCACAGCTCCCCGCACAGTGGGCAGCGGACCCACAATGTCCAGACCCCACTGGGCAAATGGCCATGGACTTGTAAGTGGCGCCAAATTCGCGGAAGGTGTGTGAATGATGGGTGAAAATCTCTGACATTTGTCACATTGCTGAACGTAAGCTTTAGCATCTTCTTGCATGTAGGGCCACCAGTACTCTTGAGAAATAGCTCTGTGTGCTAATGACCGTCCTCCAGCATGGCTGCCGCACACCCCCTCATGGATTTCGATAAGAAATTACTGAACCATTGATGGGTGTACGCAGCGCAAATAGGGTCCAGTGAAAGATTTTCTATACAAGTGCCCTTCTGGAGAGATCCAGAAACGTGATGAATTTACCTTGATCCGATGAGCCTCCTTTCTATCTTGAGGTAGCTTGTCTTCTTTGAGGTAGGAAGAATGGGGTCCATCCAACTGGGACCTAATTCGATGTCATGAACTTCTTCAGTAGCCTCCGTTTGGATGCTTGGCCTTGCTAGAGAGTCCACACTAACAGTACGGTGGAACTCTGCTGGAACTGATGAGGCAAGACATGCCAGAGCATCCGCGTGGCTATTCTGCTTGGAGGTGATCTGCACAATACGTACTGTTTTAAAATCTTGCATTTTCTACTTCACCGCGGCAGCGTAGAGAGCCATCCTATCGTCCTTTGTTGCATATTCGCCTGACAGTTGATTTACTACCAACTGGCTGTCACAATGAACCAAAACATGTTAGGCTCCACATTTTTGCACACCAGTCAATCCCGCTAGCATGGCTTCGTATTCTGCTTCATTATTTGAGGCCCTAAATGCTAACCGGATTGATTGTTCCAAGATAACTGACTCTGGCGATATCATCACCACTCCAATGCCTGACCCCTTGCTGCAAGGTGATCCATCAACATAGATTTTCCATAAGTCGCCCACGGGTGGCTCGTCAACTGGCAGCTCCGGGTGTGCGGGCAGCTCTGGGTGTGCGGGATTTTCCTTTACTTGGTCGTGCCGCACTTCCGCATGGGCTGATACTGCGGAAAATTCTGCTACAAAATCTGCCAGTACCTGCCCTTTAATGGTAGTGCGGGGCACAAACCTAATGTCGTACTCTCTGAGCTCAACTGACCATGTTGCGACCCTCCCGGACAGGTCTGCCTTTCTCAGGACAGTCCCAATTGGATGGACCGTTGGTACTTCAATTGGGTGAGCTAAAAAGTAGTGTTGCATCTTGTGTGAAGCCATAACCAAGGCAAATATCAATTTCTCCAGTGGTAAGTACCTGGTTTCGGCATCAAGCAAAGTCTTGCTCACATAATATACTGGCACCTGCTTTCCTTCTTCCTCCTTGATCAATACTGCGCTGATTGCATGCTCTGAAACAGCTAAGTATGCAGTCAGCTTCTCCCCAGGGATTGGTGTGGAGATCAAAGGAGGCTCTGATAAGTATTTCTTCAACTCTTGGAAAGCATTTTCACAATCTGCCCCTCATCAGTAGGTTGCACTCTTCCTCAGCAACTGAAAGAATGGTCTGCATCTGTAAGATGACCGGCTGATAAATCTGTTTAGAGCGTCAATCATCCCGGTCAGACGCTGCACTTCCTTAGTCGTTCTCGGACTTTGGAGATTTCGCAACGCAACAATCTAACTGGGGTCTGCCTCGATGCCTCTTCTAGTGACGAGATGTCCTAGGAACTTGCCAGAACTGACCCCAAATGCACACTTGGTAGCGTTGAGCTTCAGACCGTACTGCCGTAGAATGCAGAAGGTCTGACATAAGTCAGATATGTGGGAGCCCGTCTCCTTGGACTTCACCACCATATCGTCGATATACACTTCCATGGTCTTTCCCAACAGCTCCTTGAACATAAGGGTGGCCAATCTCTGGTAGGTTGCCCCCGCATTCCTGAGTCCAAACGACATCACTCTGTAGCAATACAGACCCAAACGAGTAATGAAGGCTGTTTTCTCCTGGTCTGGTTCGTACATGGCGATTTGGTGGTATCCTCTGTAGGCATCCAAAAAACTCATTCTCGCATACCCTGTTGTAGAATCCACGAGCTGATCGATCTTGGGCATGGGAAAACTGTCTTTTTGGCATGCCTTTTTGAGACTGGTGAAGTCCACACAAACCCTCCATGCTCCGTTCTTCTTTTTTACTACCACGGTGTTAGATAACCATTCGGGGTAATACACTTCCCTGATAGCCTTGGCCTCCAACAAACGAGCAACTTCCTCCATTACCGCCTCTGCATGGTGTGCGGCTGAGCGCCTTCTTCTTTGCATCACTGGTTTGTGGCATGGATCCACGTTCAAATGATGACATATTATGCTTGGGTCAACCCCAGGTATCTCTGCTGAAGTCCAAGCAAATACATCCAGATTTTCCTTAAGCACCCTTTCAAACTCGAGGGCATCCTTCTCCGGGAGCTCACTCCCGAGGAGGAAATACCGATCATCGTCTGATTCGTGGGCGGGAACTTTTCTCAAGCTCTCAACCACACGGGCACTGGGATCTACTCCCACATCTTATAGAACTGGCTGGTCAGGCGCTTCGATGGATTTGACCTGCTCGTACTTCGGCCCAGATTTGATTGAGGCTAGAAAGAAATTTCGGGACGATTTTTGGTTCCCTCGAATGCTCTCCACCCCCTTAGGACCCGGGAACTTAATCAATTGATGGTAAGTGGATGGGATAGCACCCATCTTGTACATCGAGGTCCTTCCCATTAGTGCATTGTAGGCTGATGGTACATCGGTGACCAGAAATTCCACATCCTTTGTAACATGCCCTGCCCTAACTGGCAGGACAATGGAGCTAAGGGGCCATACGGGCTCTGCACTAAACCCAATTAAGGGAATCCGCACTTCCTTTAAATCCTCCTGTGTAAGACCCATCTTCAAGAATGCTTGCAAGTACAGGATATCCGTTGAACTGCCCTGGTCAATTAATATCCTCTCGGTGTCGAACCTGTTGACGTTCAGGGTCACAACTAAGGCATCATTATGTGGCACAGTGACCCCTTCCAAATCTTCATCTGAGAAGGATATCTGCGCCGTGTATCCATCAGAATCTCTTGTTCTCTTTTGGACGAGCTGTAGCACATGGTGCTCTCAAGCCTACTTTCATCTCAAAGCCCTGGACTCCTGGAGCGGAACCTATGCTTCACCTCCATGAATCACGCAAATCACGCCGGCTGGAGGCAGGTCCTCATCTGAGCAAGCACCATCTCCAACCACCCTGACCTGCCTGTTGTTGTTGTTATTCTGTGCGGGGGGTTGAGCTAGGTACTCCTTGAGATGACCGCCCTCTACCAGCTCCTCCAAGAACTGCTTGAACACTCTACAGTCTTCGGTTTTGTGACCATATTCTCTATGGTAACTGCACCTCAGACCTGTTGCTTCCATTTCTGCACGGTTTCCACCCTGCCTAGGTGGCCACTTCCAAAATGGATCTCCTTGCAACAGGTAGATCATTCTAAAGATCGGGGTGTTGAACTCAGTCCGAATTGCTGTGTACGAAGTTGGACCTGGTCTCCCCATCCTTAAAGCGGGCAACCCATTGAAATTTGCTTGCTGTGCGGCGGGATGTGGCGCCGCACTTACCTCCTTTTCTGGAGACTTGGGCCGCGCTGTCCTTTTTCTTTTCTTCTTTTACTCGTCAGGCTCAACAACATGAGCACGGTGAGCCTTATTGGCAGTGCGGTCTGCCTCCCTGTTGGCTTCCTCTTCCAACTTAGCATGTTGTTCCACCCTTTCCATGAGTTCAGGAAAGGAATCCACCGGGTTCAAGGTTAGGGATTCCCTTAGTTTCTCACCAAAGGATAGCCCCAGCCTGAACATTGTCACAACCTGTTTCTCTGTACAGTCTTCCACATCATTGTAAACTTCCACATACCTGCCCGCATACTCACAAAGGGATTCGTTTGACCGTTTTCTCAACGAAGTCAAAGAATCAAAGTGCTTTGGAGCTGCGCGGCTGGTCATGAAGCGTCCCACAAATAGCTCTGCCAACTGCGCCAAACTGGTTATGGAATGTGTTGGCAATTTATGATACCAACTAAGAGCCATGCATCCCAGGCTGGATGCAAACATCCGGCAATAAAGAAATTCATCGCCCTCATAGAGGATGAGAGCCTATTGAAAGTCCTTCTGGTGGGCCACTGGATCCACCTTTCCATCATACTTAGGAAAGTTGGGCAGAGAGAATCCCCTTGGAATTCGGTAATCTGAGATCTCATGAGACAAGGGCGTTGACGTGATTTGCTGGATGGCCTTCCTTGCACTCTCCTGGGCTGTTGCCTTTCCCCTAAACCTTTCATCAATCCACCTTCGCAAATCCTCCACTTGAGGATTAACATCCCCTTGGTTTTGATTAGATCTGGCCTGGGCCCTATTGCGCAAATGATCTCTCAGATCTGGTACTGAATTAACTGACCTGGCCATCTGAGGCCGATTGTTGTGACGTGAATCATTGCTTCGCGTCCTGCTATGGTGCTCACTGGGTTGTGGAGTATCCCTAACCTCCCTCTCCCTTCTCAGGGGAGGGAGTGGAGCCTGCATTCCCCTGCTCGCACCGTCGCCTGGTCTTCAAGCATTTGCCTCTCCCCCTGCCTCCAAACATTAGGAGCCATTCTCTGGCCTCCACGCATTCTGGGCTGGGTATGGACGTTCTGCCTTCCAGGGATAACCATTGGTCGGTTTCCCTGGGGTACATCTTCTTTCTGACGCTCCATCTTTTGAAGTTGGAATTCCAAACGTCGTATCATCTCCCCTTGGGACCTGACCAACTCAGCCAGGTCCTCGTTCCTAGCAGACTTGGATTTAGATGGAGATTGGGAACCCAAAGTCCTGGAACGACTTGAACTTGCATCTTCCACATTGTAATCATCCTGGATATCAACGCAATCCTCGTTTTCATCATGGACGACATCAGTCGCCCTCACATCCTGTGGCCTGCTTGTTCCTCCTCTCAGATAAATCCTGAATCGAGGATGGCCTCTCGTCTTCCTGGGGGCCTGGGGTGGAATAGGATCATGCTCTTGGGTTCCACGCCCATCCCCAGCGTTTCTCTCTACTTCCAGCATGTGTTCAGCTTCATTTTCTCTGATGATTGCCATTTCCGTTTCAAACTTCTGAGCAACGAGTTTTTCTTCAAATTGGTGTGGATTTCCCACAGATGGCGCCAATTGTCGACGGTGATTTCAGTCACTGTCGTTGAGTGCTTCTGTTGACTGGACTTGGGACTTTTTCCTTGCTAATTCCTTGCCACTGTTCGACCTTGTCTTCGCTTGCTGCAACCAAAATAAACGGTTAGAAGACCTCCTGCCACTGTGGCTTGTAAGGCCCTCCGATGATTAAGTTAGTCCCAAATAGAGTAACAAAATTCTTATCGAAAGAGAGGAAAACAGGAGAATGTGTTAGACCGTACCTTTCACAGGTGAAGAAAAATGCTTTTTGTATCTCTGCTTTCCACATTAATGGCGACCTTCCAACTCCTTGATTTCTCATCAAAGAGGAGAATGAACATGGACAGAAGACTCCTCGTCTTCAGCAACCGTTACATCTTTACAACTTCCTTTATTAATCAGATCAAAACGTTCCCCCTGACAGTATGAACACAATAAGTGCATTTATAGCCACTGATTGGCCAATTAATGCCCAAAACGTGTATTTT
>NMUG010009233.1:0-11348 GCA_002855965.1 Monotropa hypopitys
CGCGGCCGAAGTGTATGAGTATAAGAGGGTTGATAGCCCAGCAAGGTGGGGGCCCAACGCCTAGGCTCGGACAAAGCAGAGAACGCTTTTACTCTGTCAGCGTCGGTAGCGTTTTTACAGCCACTAAGGACCCCGACATCTGCACAAGGAAAAAGCAGACGATTAGAAAAATCCAAGAAAAAAGCACAAGTTTCGGCCGAAGTCAAGAAACTCACCCGGTACCCCCTCAGGCTCCTAAACCCTCCAGTTAATACATTACTAGTTTTACCAACTGGCCACTATTCTCCGGACAGAAGGCCTTCGGTCACCGTGTCACCAGGAGATCAGCCAGTTGGCCAGAACAGTCTGACCTTCCTTTAGGCCGACAACTCAGTTCGGCAGAGAGCTTTAGTGTTTGGCAGGAACCCTTTAGTTGTTCGGCAGAATCTTAGTTATCTTCTTTATATTGGCAGATCTGCAGTATTAATTCAGAAGGAAAACCAACCCAAGATAGAAAGGTGAATTTTGTACATATCCTCTCTACTCGTATTTTTGCTTACTCATTCTCTCATTTTATAAAGTAGTATTATGGCTATTGAGCAAGGAAAACCTATTGTGTTAACATCTTGCAACAGAAAGGAGAAGAACTTGTGATAAACCCTTTTTGTACATGGACAAACATAACGTGGAAAATGTTTTATGATTCTCGGCACGGACATGACATGGCCATGAAATACGGTCAAAAGCGGATAAGAGCCCGAATGCTGGGGGCAGGGGCAGATACCATGCATACAGGGACAGGTTATAAGGTTGGGACCAAACCAGATGGTCATTGGATGATATCATACCACTTTACAATTGCGGGGTAGCTCCCCTTGTTCTGGTACCGTGGAGGCTGTAATTGGTTGGCTTGATGAGACTGGTTGATAGTCATGCAATTCGGATGGAATACCCAAAGCAATCAATATGCACTTGTTGCAGGTTCATGTATGGAAGATGCCGAAAATCTGATATGATCGGAATAGGTCAAAGATACTACTCTTGAGGCTATTGAGCCACTCATACTATGTTATCTGAAATATTTTGTTTGCAGGAAATAATCTTGGTTGTCCATTAAACTTGTGGGTTGGATATGTACTAAATTCACTCTAGCTTTATAGCTTATGCGTTTTTCTAAAACTCTTTTCAGGATTTGAGGAGCCGGAGTAGGAGCTCTCAGAGTTACTTTTCATATCTCTTTTTGTCTATCTCTTGTATCAGCCCAGGAGACTTGTTTTGTATCATCTAGCAAATTAATGAAATGTTATGGGTATTATTGTACTCTCTGGGTTATTTCACACTTTCCGCTATTTACTTTTCTAAAATTTGTTCGATGAATCCCTAAACTCTCTTAATAGGGTCTTTAGCGAGCTTGCTCGTTGACCGGTCATGACTCATGTGGGATTGGGTCGTGACAGAAACGATACTTGATGGTAATTTTGTTGATAGCTTAGCTGTCAACACACATTCTCCAACTCCCATCCTTCTTTGGCGTTAGCAGTGCGGGCACTTCACATGGGCTCAGACTTTCTTGGAGAAACCCTTTTTTGATCAACTCACTGATCTGGGTCTGCAGCTTGGCATGCTCTGCTGGGCTCATCCGGTAGTGTGGCAAGTTGGAAAGACGAGATACTGGGATCAGGTCTATCTGGTGCTGAATGTCCCGAGCTGGCGGTAATCTATCTGGCAGCTCGGCTGAAAGGACTGAGCTGAACTCTTCAACAAGGGACGTTAGCTCGGCAGGTACGCTGGTCAGCTATGAGCGTTCTCCCTTTACTACCACTACGTGCACTTCATGCTCCTTCAGCTCCTCTTTTCCCAACTCCGGCACTACTAGCAAAGTCTTGCTTGCAGTGCGGGCTTCCTTAGGCTTCTGTCCTCCCATGGGAACCAAAGTAATCTTGGTCCCGTAGTGCATGAATGAGTAAGTATTGAGACGCCCATTGTAGGTAGACCCAATATCAAATTGCCAAGGCCTGCCTAGTAGCAAATGGCAAGCTAACATGTCCACCACATCACATATCACCCCGTCTTTGTACTTCTGGCTAGTGGAAAGTTATACCGTACAACGTTCACTGACCTTGACTTCTCCACCATCATTAATCCACCCAATCTTGTATGGAATGGGATGAGCTTCCATCTTTAGCTGAAGCTTATCCACCATAGTTCGGTAAACTATGTTGCCAGTGCTTCCTCCATCAACAATCAGCTCACACACTCTCTATCCAACTGTGCAGCGAGTGCGAAAGATGTTGTGCCTTTGAGTCTCAGCTTCTATTCTTGGAGAATACAGCAATCTCCGAACAACTAAAATCACTCCCTCATCAGCTTCCACCACTTCCTCTTCATCAAAATCTTGAGCCTGGTCTTCTAACAGCTCTTCTTCTTCATCTCCTTGCTTGGGCAAGGTTCGCAACACGTCTGTTTGGGCAATTGTTAGAGCGATGACCTGGCTCTCCACACCTGTAGCACTTGATAGGTTGGGAATAGGGCGTGTAAGGGCTTGGTGAGGTCTACTGGGGTGCATCGACCTGTTTACTGTCTTGCCACACTGGGGGAGCAGCATTTGAACTCCTTGCAGCTGTTCCTCCACTTGTCGCGCTGCCACTTGTTTGGCCATGTAGCTCTCTTTTGCCACTTGACACCTGTCCTCCTGCCGCTCTGTTGTTGAATCTCTGAGCTCCCGTGTTGACCCTGTCCAGCTGGGCCTCAACCCATAGAGCTAACTCAACAGCCTCATTGAGGGTAAAGGCAAGGTGTAATACCACTCGGTCTTGAATAGGCAGGCGTAGGCCATTGTTGAACCTAGCCACCTACTGGTTGTCGTTTTCTACCAAGTCATTTCGAGAAGACAACCTATAGAACTCCTCCGTGTAAGCTCTGACAGTCCTGAGTCCTTGTTTGTAGTTTTAATACTGTTGGAATATCATTTGCTCGTAGTTAGCAGGCAAGAACCTCTGCTTCAATAGTTTCTTCATCCTCGGCCATGAACGTATCTGAGATTTGTTTTGCCATGCTCGGGACATCTGTAACTGGTCCCACCAGGCTGATGTGCCACTCTTGAGTCGGTAGGCCATGAACTTGACCTTCTTCTCTTCTTCGATACCCATGTAATCGAAGAAACGTTCAACCTATGTCAACTAATCAATAAATTCTTCTACGTCCAAGTAGCCATCAAAGGAAGGTAACTCCACCTTCATCCGGTAATCTTTGTTCTCTGTAGGTCTTGCTTGGTCACCAAAGTTAAGTATTCTTTCATCGGCATCACTGTCTGAGTCCGACTGGACTGCAGACATGAGGTGTTGTTGAGGGACTCGTCTGGGAACTCTGGCTTGTGCACCATTCGGGTCCATAGGTTTAGGGAAAACCTGAGCCTGCTCTTGATGGACCTGAACACGAGAAAACTCGCCGGTGAGACGTTTAACAAGTTTGCGTAGCTCACTCATCTCTTGTCGAATAACTCGCAAATCTCCAACGGTGGCTGATCGGTCTTCTAGAACATCGTCCATTGGAAGTAGGCTCTAATACCAGCTGACGCAGAACGCAACGGAATGTGAAACGGATTAGTGAAAACCGGTTCAGGTAAACTGAATCCAAGGTGAAGGATGGATGAATTTTGAATGAAATCCGGTAGAAGCGGATAGATTATCACCGTAATCTGTAAGGGATGATCGGATTAACACCGTAATCTGGTAGAGGAGTTAGAAATCCACCTAACTTTGCACAGGAATCCACCTAAGATGAGAGAGAGACAATCTCACTTTCGGAAATAGGTTTTCAAATTATCAAAAGTTGTTTATATCTGTACATCGCTTGGCTTATATAGCCGCTAAGGAAAACAAAGAAAAGAAAACCCTAAAATAGGTGGCGGCTAATACAAAAAAAAGGGAAAAGTAAAATGATTACAAAATATACAATCCCTAACAGATTCTGAAAAAGTAATAACAAAATGTTAGAAGATGTCGGGTGGTCCCCGTGCAGTTTCATTCCAATAGCAGTGCGGGAGCACGGTCGAGCTGAGGTGAAGCTATTGAGGCCGTGTTGGGGTGACTTGCTGCGCTGAACTGGTGTGAGCTGGACTGTTGAGGCTGTGCTGAGTTTCCTTGGGGCTGTGCGGCAATGGTGGTAGCTCCGACATCAGTAGTGCGCTGTGCGGCTGGCTGAAGTGAAGGGGAGGTGAGCTCGGCTGGGGCTGGGATCTGCTCGGTGTTATATGTAGGTCTCTGTACTACATCAAGTTGTACCGGACTTGAACGCGAGAGAGAGCTCTAGATGGAATGACAATAGAGAGGGAGCTCTGGATGAAATGGCGAGAGAGAGATGGTTATAGGGAGGGCGACCGAGAATGGGGCATTTGGGTGATGAGACTGCTGATCAAGGGTTTAGGATAGGGCATTTGGGCGGTGGCGTGAAAAGTGTATTGAAAGTGTATTGGATTTTTTTGCGGTATCGAGGGTTGTAGAGTGTATATATAACATGGACAATGACCGGTACAAATTGAAAATATGACTGGGACAATATCTTGTTTTGTATAATAAATTTGAAAGAGCACACAAAGAACAAAGAGATATATGTGGCTAGAGTGAGGAGAGAAGTGTGAGTTGATAGTATATTCTCCTCCTCTTTGGAGAGAATTTTTCGATTGTATTTATATGTATAATACAAGTAATGTTTTTTCTCATATTAGTGTGTGTGATTCTAGCGATCCCAACAAGTGATATCAAAGCAAAGTTTGGTTTGAGAGTTACTAGAAAAGTCATGTTTTGTCACTGTTTGGGGTGGCCAGAATTTTTTTAGTTCGACGAAAATTACTTTTGACCACAGTATTGCCTTTGTCTCGAGGAGACAATCAATTTGACATTTGTTAGATCAACAAAGAATACCCAGAGAGTATGTACATGTCGGCAGATGGTGGCGCGTGGAGGGCAATATGCCCAATCCACTTTCAGCGTGGTGATCACGTGCCAAATGGAGGTAGAAAATGACCACATCAACATTCAACACTGATGTGGTACTCGGTCAGCATACAATCATCATCCAATCAGCATCTTAGTTAGCATCTGTATCAGATTTAGATTGATTTTGGGATTGTGGAGTGAACTAGGCAGGTTTGGGTCTGGATCTGACGACTTTCGAACCAGTTCATGGGTGTTCATGCTCGGTTCGGACTATTCCAGGCATTTTTGCAGTTTTTGGTCTGATTCACGCTATTTCGGGACGGTTTGTGCGGTTTCGAATGGTTTCCAGTTTGTTTTCAGGTCGTGTTACGAGGCTTTTGGGCTAGTTCTCTAAGTTTCTGACCGATTTAAGTGATTTTGGTTCCGGTCCAGTGACTTTTGGGGCAAATCAGTGCATTTTGGCCCAATTCTCTCTAGTTCTGGCAGTTTTGGGCCCTGATTCAGCCCGATTTAGGTCATTTCCATGTGGTTTTGGTCAAGTTCAGGGCATTTGCAGCCCAATTTAGTATTTTTCTAGCCCGATTGAAGGGTTTGGGGGTCTAATTCAATGTTTTTAGGTGTTTTGAGCCTCAGTTTGGCTCAAATATTATTGGGATACATCAATTACAACTTGGAGGTGCTATATTTTGGTGCTGGGGTTATCCGACAACGATAAAGATTGTTCGGGCACGTCGAACAAGATGGGAGACACTACAAGAAATTTGAGTTTTTGCGTGGAAAATGTTAGCGTGTAAATTGATTTGTTCGCTAAAACATAGTCTTTTACGAGCCAACTAAAGTTTCCTCGCTATTAATATTATTTTTATTTTTTAGTCGTATAATATAAAATTTCCTCGCTAAAAATGATCGCTAAAGTATAAGCGGGAAAAAAGTTTAACGCCAAGAAAGGAATAACGAGCAAATATTGTATTTCCTTGCTAAAGATGAAAAACACAATAGCTTTTTGCGAGGAAAATGTTGCGTTTGTGTCCAAAACATAATTTTAATCTTTAAAGCATCAAACAAATTCCTCGCTAAAACCTATATTTTTTATTACATCATTTAGGTTAGATTACTTACGACCCCGTCTCAAATCTTTTTGGCACGTCTCTCTCCATCCCTCTCTCTTGTGAACGGCGATCTAGCCCCATCTCCTCCACGTCGCGACTGGCTGGCCTCAATCTCAACCACCACCACTCGTCCTCCACCTCTCAACGGTCGGTTCAAAACGTAGATTAGCCCTAGATTCTAACGTTTTGAAATTCACTAGTACAAAAAAACTTAAAGATGACAGTTACAAAATTAAAACAATATCAGTTTTTATTAAAACTGTCATAAAAAATTATAGTGAACTTAATATGTCAGTTTATCTAATAAGTTACATGTTAACTATTTTTTATGTGATTTTATCAAATAAGTGACATGTTAACTTATTTTTTATGTCAGTTATATGAAAAAACTGACATAGTTATTATACTATAAAAAATTAAATCATGTCAGTTGTTTGGAAAGCTGTCATTAAAAAAATTGTAATAAATATTGATGTTATGAAAAAACTGACATAGTTATTATACTATAAATTTTTTTTTGCTCCATAGATTTCAAAAATTTTCATGTGTAATTTTCTTCCTCGCGCCATTCCCCCGCCATATCCATGTGACCCCTAACCCCAGGGGCGGATCTAGTGAAGGACCAGGGTGGGCACGTGACCCCCTGGCTTTTCACCACTATGTAAATCCACCTACATTTTTTAGTTTTCCTGGCATTTTTATAACCCCGGCAAAAGTCTTAAAAATGTCGCGAAAAGTCTCCCCGGCATTTCCCTGCATTTTTAAAAACCCTGAGAAAAGTCCCAAAAATCTAAAAAATGGACTTTTCCCAACATTATAAGAAACACCGACAAAAGTCTAAAAATAAAAAAAAATACTATTTTCATATATATTTGCCATTATATTCATATACAATCAAAAAGCTTTTAGTTTGGTAGACAATAAAAAACTAGATATTATATTGAGTAACATTTGTCCTAATGTAAGAAATAAAATAAGTAGAGTCAAAACCCGTTTTAGTTTAGTTGAGTATTTTCATCAAACACATTATCCAAAATAAGAAGACAAGTCCTAAAATAAAAAGACATTAGGAGAGAGTCGATCATGCGACCTGATGTATTCGGCGAGTGGCTGCTTGAAGGGGGAGAAACCGGAGGGGAGGGATGTAGTGTCTGGTTCATACATTGAGGTAATTGTAGTTCTCGCCATGGAAAGGTGTGGTTCATTTTAAATGAAAAGAAAAATTAGCGCTGAGGTACATTGGGTCGTATGAGATTGTGTATAGAGTAGGAGTGTCAGCTTATCGTTTAGGATTGCCGGTAGAGTTGGCTCATTTGCACAACATATTTCATGTTTCCATGTTGAGAAAGTATGTAGGTGATCCGGCGCATGTTTTAGAAGTGGAACCTTTAGAGTTGCATGAAGATTTGACTTATGAAAGAGAGGCCGATCAAGATTTTGGATCGCAAGGAGCAGGTACTACGTTCTAAGGTGGTTCCTTTGATCAAGGTCTTGTAGAAAAATCATGAGGTCGAGGAAGCGACATGGGAGAGCGAGGAGGCTATGCAGAAGAAATATCTGTACCTATTTTTAGGTAATCCATATTATTTACTTTAAATTTCGGGGACGAAAATTCCTAAGGGGGGAGAGTTGTAATACTTGTTTCGTTTAAATAATATTTTTATTTATTTCTAACAATTATCAAGGGAATAAAAATCTACCATGGTGATTATAGTGTCAAGAATTAATTAATTAATGGGATTAATGTAGATTTTTATCTATTTTTCCTTACAAGTATAAAATAGGGTGAGTAATGACAAACAATGGTGATTTTGAAGATCCATTAAGGGCAATAGGGTCCTTCAGTCTAAAAAGCTGTCATTAGGTTAAGTTGTGGCATAATCATCATTATGTTAAACACTTAGTGAAGAGATTGGAGAGAGTTTAGAAGGAGGCAAGAGGAGAACTTGGGAGATTCGATTCCGAGGGTCAATTGAGTGATCGTTTGAAGAAAAGTTCTTCTACAATAGTGTTGACAACGCAAGTAAGTAATTTTTTACCATTTTTTATTTTTGATTTCGACCATAATTAAAACTAGATCGGAGTTTTAATTCTTAATTTCATTTTTGAGAAAAATGGTGGGATTATGGGTGGTTTGATGAGATTTTGATGTGTTTAGGGATTGGTTGAAGTCTCTAATCAAGTATGTTTTGTGTCATCATGTCTATAACACTTGGAAATGTTCAATTTTGGATGTGTAGAGGTTAGATCAAAGAGTTTTATAAGAGTTCGTAAAAATAAATTTTTCTGAAAATTCGATTTTGAAGAATGTCGACCGGTTGCGGGAAATCGGTCGACCAGTCATGGCATTTCAGTGTGGTCTCGACCGGTCGTGGGAAATCGGTAGACCGGTCGTGGAATGTCAGTGTGGTCTCGACCGGTCACAAAATTTGGTAGACCGGTCGTGGTTAATTAAATTCTGAAAATTTTGGTAAAACCTTAAAATGTTTTAGAAAGCATGTAGGTTCAATTAAAAGACTTTTAAAGGTAGTTTAAAAAGGAATTATCTATCCAGTTGATTTAATCTAATGATTTTGTTATCTTCCTGTCAGATTATATATCTATGTGAACTGAAATTATAATTGTTTTGATAGGGACGCTTGAGGAAGGCATTGAGGCCTCGCTCAAAGGCAAGGATAAAGTTTGAACATCACGGTATCGGTGAGTGTAGGGATGTAACATCTCGATATTTTAGATATTTGTGCTCTTTTATTTTATAGTAATTGCACAAAATCATGGGAAGTTGCATGACATGTGGCATATGTTTTAGCATGTGCATGTTTGAGAGAATTTTAGTTATGGCAAAGGTTTTGGAAGTAATGTTTGAGAAAGAAGTTTCGAGAAAACTATAGCCTATGGGCATGTTTTGTGAAAAAGCTTTGGAAAGTAAATTATACTTTAAGTATATGAGTTATGACGGAAGAGGATTGGTGCCTATATGGCCATGGGGGATACCCCTTAACATGTTGAAGTCGGGCTATGGTTCGGTGACATGTTCCATGTTGAGGTCGGGCTGATGGAATGGGGCTGCGGTTCGAAATGATAGTGTACTGGGTGCACGAACTATTGCATATAGCAATAGCTATTTTGGAAGAAAAAGGACATGAGAAGTCCACTATTTTGAGAAAAAGGGGACTGCGGTCCAGAATGATATTATGTATGAAAGGCTTTGTAAAATATGAAAGTTGAAAAGGTTTGGCATCATGCACGGCATTGCATATTTCCTAGTTTTGGAACACTGTTATTTTTAAAGTTAAATCGTGCTCTTACTTGCCTTTCATCTAGAACTTGCGATGCATATGTTCACACTCTGTTTTCTTGTTTTTGACTTGAGAATAGGTATCCAGTGTTAGCGGTCCACTACAAGGCTAGAGAGAAGTTTTGCTAAGGAGAAGGCTTGGGCTGGTAGTGAGTTCATTGGCAGTAGCATGTTCTTGTAGTCTTACTTATTCTTTTCAGTTGACCGTCATTTTGAAAGTTGTTTTTGTAAAACTCTCATTTTACCTTAGTACATTCTAGTTGTGAGGAATTGTGGGTCTTGATGTTTGGTGGTATGTCTATGGATGGTGATGTGATCTTCTCACTTGTCTTAAATAAGCTTATTATGAGGTATTCAATTAAGAAAATTTTTTTATTCCACTGTTATTGTTATGCTTGAAGTATGGGATGTTACACTTGTAGGGCCTTATATTATCTTTTCATATTTTGGACTTTGTTTTATTTCAAAGTTTAACACTCGATTTGTAATAATTTTAGACTTTTTCACTCTTTTGTTTGGATGTGGCATGTGGCTTAAACATGCATGTGGTGTTTGAATTTTATGTTATAGTGCTTTAATGAAATTGCTCAAATACCATTATTAAGGGCCCGTTTGGTAACATTTATGTTTATTATTTTTTGTTTATTAAAAACTAAAAATAGAATCATGTTTTTTTAATGTAAACAAAAAATGAAAACTTGTTTGGTAATATATTTTTTAGAAACAGTAAAAAACCAAAACAATATAAAACATGTTTGATAATATTATTTTTGTTTTTATCATTATTTTCATTTTATTAGAATAAATACCAATAAACCAATAACATATACATACACCAAAATGCACGTACACACATACACAAAAATAGACATGCTCCAAGACACATATCAGCATGCACCCCCCTCCTTAAAACACACATAAACACGGCTCAAAACACACACACCTTAAATCACACACACGTGCATGTGTGCGTGTGTTTTTGTGTATGTGTGTGTGCTGATGTGTGTCTTGATTTGTGTATATATATGTGTGTGTGCTCATGTGTGTTTTTGTTGATGTGTGATGTGTGTATGTGTGTTAATGTGTGTGTTGATGTGTATGTGTGTGTTGATGTGTGTCTGGTATATGTGTGTGTACTGATGTATGTGTGTGTTGATGTGTGTATATGTGTATTGATGTGTGTCTTGGTGTTTGTGTATTGATATGTATATGGGTGTGTTAGTGTGTGTTTTGTTATGTATGCATGTCAATGTGTCTTGGTGTGTGTGCGCGCGCTTTTGTGTGTGCATGTGTGTTGATGTGTATATATGTGTATTGATGTGTATCTTGGTGTGTATGCGTGCATGTGTTGATGTGTGTATATGTGTCTTGGTGTATGTGTGCGTGCTTATGTGTGTCTTGGTGTGTGTGTTTGTGTATGTATATTGATATATGTGTATGTGTGCTCATGTGTATGTATATGTGTTGATGTGTGTCTTCGTGTGTGTGTGTATGTGTGTGTCTTGATGTAATGATGTGTGTATTGATGTGTGTAATGATGTGTGTATATGTGTGTATTTAAGTGTTGATGTGTATTTTGGTATATGTGTGTGCTGATGTGTGTCTTGGTGATATGTGTGCGTGTCTTGCTAATGTGTGTGTATTTTGGTGTGTGTATGTGTGTGTTGATGTGTATCTTGATATGTGTCTTGATGTTTATATGTGTGTGTATGTTGTGATGTATGAATTTGTGTGCGTATGTGTACATGCTGGTGTATGAAAGAGAGTGATGAAACAATAAAAAAAGAAATGAAAATATAAACAAAAAATATAAACAACTTTTTGTGTTTGTATAATTTTTTGAAATTTTAAAATCGTTTATAAAAAACAAAAAACAAAAATAAAATATCAAATATATTTTTATTACAGTTTTTTTAAAAAATGAAAACATAAACAAAAAACAATAAATATAAACGTTACCAAACGGGCCATAAAATGGTTTAAATTTTTTGGGAATTACAACACTCGATCCGTGTTTTTAGTATA
>NMUG010009234.1:0-11349 GCA_002855965.1 Monotropa hypopitys
TTATTCAATTTTGCTAATAACTTAATTTGAAAAAGTAGGTAATGTCCTATTTTTTTCCTTCTTTGTTTTTCTAATCACTTAATGTGTTTAGTGAAATTATTTTTAGTTATCAAACCTAACTTATTTCATTTTCACTGAACTTATTCAGTTTTAAGTGCTGAATTTGATTACCAAACAAGCCATAAGTTGATATAATCAAATTCAAGTGGTCATTAATTTTCTAAGGATGACATGATTTGGAGACGAGCATGAGCATTTTGCTTAGGATTTTACTTACAATTTGAAGATTTACCATTGTCACAATGAGCATAAAACAGAACCCTAGCCCAAATTTCAACATTTACGTGACTGCATTTTCTCGAAAAGATTTATACCTATGAAACACACAAGATTGACGGCCACACCTGAAGCATTACACACCATATTTTGGGTATGTGTCGATCTAAATTATGTGGCATTGACAGTCACCTTTGCCTCCACATGGTGGTGCTTCATGAATAGTTCGCGTATGGATTGCCATAGCATCATACCCCCACCTAAAAAATGAGATTCATCATATGCAATGGAGGATCTCCCAACAACACTCCAACTCCACATCAACATATGCTAAAGTTAAGGGTTGACTGCAGGACTTGTGGCTTGGAGACTAAAGTTGAATGACGGCGTGATCAGGTCGTTTCCGTATCAAAATTAAATTTATAAAACAAGGAATTAACACTTATTCCAGAGAACAGTGGTAAGGTCAGATATCTATCCACAGAGATAATTAGGGTTGTAATACAATAACATAACATTACCTATGTAATTCCCAATCGATGAGGTTATGAGCAGAGAAAGACTGAAGATATACCTTTGACAATATATAAGTGAATGCTCTAAGAAAGTTTTACGCTAAAATAACAGTCTCCATATATACGTCAAACTTTAGAGGAGGTCAATATAATTAACACCCTAACCTTTCCAATCAGTCTTATTTTGCATGCAAGTCACAATTATTTGAAAATATTTTGACCAATCTCATTTGTATTTAAAAGTTTCTACAAAAGTGGATTTGATTAATTTCTAAATTAATCAGAAAAAATATTTGATTTATTGACTGCGAAAAATTAAATAAACGAAAGTGCAGAAATTAAAAGGATTCGAGAAAGTTAGAGAGACATGCGTCAAGTGCTTCGAATCCACCCATATTGCGTAGTCAGTTAATGTAAAGATTAAGTTTTTATCCGGATGATTTATAATCATCTCTAGGGCTTGTAACCCCTATCGACGATCCTAAAGAAAATAATATGATTGCCAATCAGCATAGGGTATCCCGTAGCACAGATCGTCTACTAACACGAACCGTCTCTAGGCATGGACTGGTCGATGGTACGAACCGTCTCACGACTATGATCTATCTCAATCATTCAAAATGTTATGAAAAAACCACGAATCTACACCCAGGAATGCAAATCCATGAAGTTGAATGGAAAATATTAAACCAATTTCATAAAACATTAATTCACAATTGTTGTTCAATCATGTTCGAATTTCAAACTTAAGACTATACACGGATACCTCCCACTTGAATTGGTGATTCGTCTTCATTTGGAATTGAGGGTTTAGCTGCTCGTGGTAGTCGTGAAAGAAATGATGATTGTCACGCCCCGTTCCAACACGGCATATTTAAATGCCTCGCGGACACGACAACGTGAAATAACAGAAAAATCCAACTATGATAAATAATAATGTCATTGACCAACTAATAAAAACAATTTAATAAAACTCCAACTATAAAGTGCAACAAAACAAAGCTGATAACACGAAGTTTTCCTCAATTAGACTACAACCATATTGACATATTACAACTTTTCAACTAAAAAGGTAACAAGACAAGAACAAGTAAGCATCCAAAAGCTACCAAGACTCCAAGCTCCAAGCCCGACACCATAGTGGACCTCCAAAAGCTACTCCAAGATTTGGATTTCTTAACGCATAACAAAAATACAGAAAAACACAGGAGTATTGAAGTTATAGAAAATTTTGCAGAAAAACAGGAACATAAATAAATAAACAACAAGAACAATAGTCCGTATGTGTCATCAAGAAAGGTCCAACCAGAAAAATAGAATAGAAGCTCAGTGATACCACAATAACCAAACAATACAGAACAGAACACAGCTGGTACCATAATATCCACAAGTACAGAACAGAAATAGACAAATATTGAATTCTCCCTCAACTTAAACACGACAAGTTCCTCATTGGAAACATAGAGAAATAAAGATACGACAAATAATGGAAACGTAATGGAGAGATGACCAAACACCAAAGGCCGGAGCAGGGGTAAGATAAGGAGAACCGAAGGATGCCTTCCAACTTGAAGTGCACAACTTGCAAAGTTAGCATCCAACAAATGCAAAACAGGGAAAAAGACACGAACTTAAAACAAAAAACAAAAGACATTGTACAACCTATGGATGACATCGCTCGTCATCCTCCTCTTTAACATAAGTTGGGTAAGCCGAGAACTGGTGCTGGGAATAGTCCCGTCGATGGACGACGCAACACAAAATTTGATCGTGTTGTTCTCGTATCAAAATTAAATTTATAAAACAAGAAATTAACACCATTCCAGAGAACAATGGTAAGAGTGTGTATCGATCCGCGTTGAGAATTAATGTTGTAATAGATTTGATTAATATTTAAATTAGTTAGGAAAAATATTTGATTTGTTGACTACGAAAAACTAAATAATCATCCGGAACGTAACGAAGAAAATTATTGTATAACACATGCTTGCAATTGCGAATGCAAATGCGAGATGTTGAAGGGAGAATGTTAAACCAATTTCATAAAACATGAAATCATAATTGTTATACAATCACATTCGAATTTAAAGCCCAAGACTATACAATAAGAAAACTTCCTACTTGAATCGGGGCTTCATCACTGCCCGTAATTAAGGGTTTAGCCGCACATGACACTCATGAACGAAGCTTGATTGATGATGATGATGGCGATTATGGAAGGCAATGGAAGATGATGGATGAAGACTATACTTCTCTCTCTAGGTTTCAAAGATGTAGAATATTGATAATAGATGACCTAGGGTTGTGTATATAAGATACACTCTCGAAACACACAATAAAAATAATAACATTTCACAATACAGCATTTGACGTCCCTATGGACGCGACTTCCATCCGGACGAGAGATCCAGAGTGCTTATGTCTGTTTCTACAACCGGCGTCCGGACGGACTTGACTCCCATCTGGACTAGAAATGACGCAAGCTTCTGTTTTGAGTGTTTTATACTCAAAACCACTTCTTTCCTCTTCACATATTGGTCTTTAGGTACCTCAAATGTTGATCAACAGTCCTTGAATTTTCAACACAAATGCCATATTTAATTCAATGAATAACAAGTACCTTTGGGCTACCCAGAGGCTCGCTAAAGTGTCCAAATGGGTGTGTTTCCACACCTGTCACCGCCAAAGTCACTAGGTCCTTAACTCACCGTTGTCGGCTGTAGATGATTTTTGTTGTGACACATGATATCATTGTAGGTTTGTAGCATGTCTGACATTGCACCAAGAGTGTGCAAACCTACAAGATGACCTGACTTTGTAGTAGGAGATCTTTTGATGGCCGTTGGTATTCTCGTTACATAGATCGTATAAGATTCTTCTAGCCTGTCTACCTGTCTTTCGTGAAGAATCTATCTTGAAAGAAAAGGAACCCAGCTTACGTTCAGTTTTTTTAGATGACCTACATCCTTGTGGTGTAACCTTGTATGTGGCAAACTAGTGTTTACAACAGTGGTGGCATTAGAGTTTGTGCTCGTTGACGTCCTTTACATACTTGTTTTTGTTTTTATTTTTTTCTGTTTTATTAATCCACTCCCAGAACTGTCAAATTCTCGCTTAGAGAATCTATCTTGAAAGAAAAGGAAACCAGCCACTCACAGTTTTTTTGATGACTGTAACCTTGTATGTGGCAAACTTGTGTTTACAATAGTGGTTATGACATTAGAGTTTGTTCTTGTTGGCGTCCTTTATGTGCTTGTTTTGTTTCATTTTTGTATTTATTTTCTGTTTTATTTGGGAAGAAAATGCTTACATTGTTGCTGCTGTAAAGTTTTTTGTAGGTATGGGTTAATTCTCACATGTTCTCCTTTTTACATAATTGCAGGTGAGAGGAAATTGGTTTAGAGAACTTGTGAGTTGTCCTTCCTCTGGTGTGATATTCTTGTTCTATGTTAGCATTAATATTTCGTGTGACGATCACAATCATGATTACACCTTATGGTTATTAAGAACTATTTTCTTAGATTATTATGGATTAACATGCGTAGATCTTGGGTTTAATTTAAGAGGGAGGTTAACCTTGCAACATAGAATGATGGCTTTGGATGCAACCAATAGAGTACTAGAAAAGCAAGAACTGGGTTATGGGTTTTTGAAGCTGTACATTTTAGAACCATTTGAAGGTACAATCCTATAAGTAGCTACAATTGCATTTGGAAGTTGAAAGTACATAGGTTCACGTGAAGATGCGTGCCCCGAAATACGAGCTTTATAAACTGTCTGTCTTTATATGTTGGTTTTCGTGCCTGAAAATCAGATACGAGTGCATTAATACATTCTTAACATTTGAATCTAGGGGAAGTACCAATGTTGCCAACACAGGATATTTAATTGTGTATTAGTTTTCTCATCTCACGTATTGTATTGCAATACAATACGTGTATTAACAAGAGTAAACAAGTGTTAAAATGCATTTGAATTCGATGTAAAATGCAATATCTATAGAAGATATTGAAAATAAACTGATGGGTACAGAATTTCAAATCTTCAACCATGCATTATCTTCTAATTAAAAATATTTACGGTGTCATGTATAATGTTTTATTTGTACAGACGAGAGAGGTTCTCTCATCGCAGATTGTTGTATGAGAATCACAAAAATATTAACTTAAGTGTAAGATACGTGTAGAGATACATACTTAGGGCCTCTTTGGCCTAGATTAAATTCTCTGGTATTCTTGATTATTTAGAAGAATTGACAAATCAGAACGCAGACGATTTTTTGGGTCTAATTTTTTGCCTTTAAAATTATTGCACTCCATTGAGGTGCAAAAATTTGGCGGGAAAGACAATAATGGGGTGCAAAAAAACTAGCCCAAAGAATGTGTATTTTTGTCTTTGCCTGAAAGACAAAGAATACCAAAAAAGACATAATTTAATTTAGGCCAAAAGTGGGCTCAGTTCAGCTCTAAACACACCAAATTGTAACATGTGTCGAATAGTACCATATGTAGTGCAATAGTGTGAATCATTAGATTTTGACAACATTGGAAAGTGCAACACTTGCACATATTGAAAGGAATTTCTAAGGTGGGTGTGACGGTGCATTTGTTGCTCTTCATCGTGTACCTCTGGCCTTGATTCCTCAAGATCATTTCATCCATCGAAGTGTGAGTCTGTTACACTCATGGTTTTAGAAATAGGCAGCAGCTATTATGTAGCACCACACCACTCTTTTTTACGTCCCATTAGCCAATTCTATTGTAGCCCTGAAAATGCTGCCATGGGATTATACCTTTGGTCACTATATGTTGGCAGCACTGATAAGGGTTTCTAATAGGATCATAACTATTCTTCTTAACCTCTAAGATCACGGATGTTCATTCTATCTAGAAACTTGCGACTAGTTTCATTTCTAGCAGAAGTTTTCGTTCTTCATCCTTAATTTATCTACTTGAGAGAATGCCAAAGCATTGTTCCTATTTATGATATGTTGAACATCATAAGCACGTGGTTGTGATTGTGATGCAAAATTATTTGTATATGTTTTTGTTGTTGTTAAATTTTCTTTTGGCAAAATTGCTAAATCTGCAGCCATTATGGTTGTATATCCCTCTCTCTCACATTTTGGGGTCTACATGCAATAGTGAGGGTTAGGGATACAACCATTAGGCTGTAGATATAGCATGTCTTTCATTTCTCTGTGGATATTCAGCCTTGGGAAGAAAGAATGTTAAGTGCACAGGAGCAAGGAACACTTGTCCAGCTTTCAAATATTGATCCAGAGTGTACTTCAAAAGAAGTGGAGGTAATGTCCATATTATTTTGTGTAGAGGTTTTTATTCTGTAATAATCCCTGTGCCTATTGTGTCGTGCTCCTGGACTTGGTATTAATTTCATCATCACTGTTATTGCAGTCATATTTTGTGTTGTTTTGTTCTTCTAGTTGTGGTTGGTAATGAGACTTTAGGATGACATGAAGAAACTGTCACATAATTTTCTCAAACGCTTAGTGTTCACATAAATTGTTGGATTTTATCCTTTTTACTCTTTCTAAATACTGGATAATAGAAGCTTTCTATGGCATCAGGAGAGATTATCTTGGGATTTTCTCAAATGCTTAGTTTTCATGTTACTTCTTGGTGGATATTTTATTCACTTCACTTTTCTTTTTGTTGGTGTGTTTTGTGGATTAAATATAGTAAGTTATGCATTAGTACTCATATCAAAGTCAACCTCCTCCACCCTCTCTCCATTCAACGTGCATTGCCTGTTTTGACATGCTAACCTTATCTGGTGCTGCATCGTCCCAAAATGCCTTGGCCTAAAGGATGGGCTCAAGGTGATAGACTAGGAGATGACAAACGATACATCGAAGTGTTAGCATAGATTTATCCAACTGAGATTAACCTAGACTTGGACATTTTTTATTTTATGTTAAGACTACATCAAAGCACAACTACACACATTCTGAGAGGCAAGGGGTTAGGGTTGGCATTATAGAAGGTAAAATGCAATCCGCCTACAAGTTTGAAACTTTAAACTAAGCTTTTGTCGCCACACCCACCTTGAAACCCTCTACAAAAGGACCGTGCACTTCTCTTCAATGTGCAAACGTGAGTCCATTATCAATTTGTTAGCCGACTCAGCGCTTCCATCATGGAATTAACCACCCTACATCGATGTAAAGTCACACATTGTTGAAGCACCCTACAAGATTGAAAAAGCTGACATGGGTTCTATTGACTAGAATAGGCAGTTGAATGACGGATATGCAAAAGTGAACCTATTGCTTTCACTCCCTCTCAAGCCCATGCTCTGCAGCAAGTATAATAGGATGTTCCAATTTACATGATCGTAAATCTTGTTGATATCCAATTCGCAAATGATCCCTACCTCGTCAATGCACAACTGCGAGTCCATACCGTCACTGGGCACTAGCACCACATCCATAATCTGTTGGACTTCGATGCAAGTTTTTGATGAATCATTAATGACAAGGTAGTGGGCCTTTGCATAGCTTCACTGGGGCTTTGCCAACAACTTTTACATACCAAAGATTAGGCTGATAGGTCTAAAGTCTTTAATATCCCATGTTTGTCCTTTTTGGAATCAATCCCACAAACGACTCATTTAATTTACTTTCAGAGGTAGCAATGTCAAGCCCATCACACCATCTCTACCCACCTTATCTCAACCCTAGAAATACCATTGTCATCCCATCTGGGACCAGGTGCTTTGTCATTGTTAAGCTCCCTCAGTGAACCCACCACCTTTTCAATAAATGGTCACTATACATCTTCCTTTTGTGAAATGGAATTAAACCCTAGACCATCCAATTGGAGCCGCCATCCCTTTCTCCTAAGATGATTATGGTAAAACTCCACAATCCCATCTCTTATCCACCCTCACCCGTCACCCTACCATCATTGAGGCAAGTGCAACCAATCTCTTGTCCATTGAAAACTTATCGTACAATAAAAGAATTGGGTGTTCTAATGCCCTTCGTTCAACCATAAAGCTCTTTATTTTTGCCTAATTTCCTCGATTTTGGCAATCTTTCCAAACTCTTTTGACTCACTTATTTGTAGTATATCAACCCTCTGTAAGGACATGACTAGCCTCCAACCCATCAGCAAAGTAGATGACCATTGGCACCTTTAACCAATGTTCACATGCGCAAATTCTTTTGTACCCACATTTTGAGGTCTTATTCAATAGGCTTCACCTCATATGGAAGCTTCCATTTCAGGGAGATCTGTGAACCCGATAGCTCCTCCATCAACCCTCCATTCTTTGTGGATCCTCCACTTAAAACCAAATATTCTCGGTGCTAAATGTGGTCACCCATGCTAAATATCACCACTATGAAGCATAATTCCAAAATGGTCCAAAACTTACATCAGACATCAAATTTGAGCAACATTTGAAAGGTACCACTCCGTGGAAATTGAGTATTAATCAATTGTTAACATGGATTGGTCGTTATGGCAAGAGAACGCCCCTCAGAAGAAGATCTGTTAGCTCCATGTCGAGAAAATGAAATTCCCATTGCCCTTGTCAACTGTTGAGTCCACACCCTTTCTCGTAGAAACAAATGCCATTAAATTCTGTCCATGTCACACCGTTACTTCCCCCCAAAGGCAATAGAACCCAACTTCTCTCACACCTCTTCTCTCTCCTCCTCACCATTCTCCCTAAACTCCCAAGAAAACCCACCTTAAGTTCTCTAAACAAATAAACTACTAGGGCACCAAAGATGCACATACGGACAATATGCTTTTATCCCATAAGCTTAACACCCTCGACCACCCAATCACAGGAAGATAAACCCATTCGCCTCGCCTTGACACAATCCCTCACTATTTCCCTCTCCACCACTCTGTTTAGTTTTGTGGAGGCATGCAACATTGACCAGGCAATACGTAAGGACAGACTTTACGATTTCTTTTATCCACGCCATTCTACTCTTTCATATTTCCATAGGTTATTTAGCCTCATGTTATAGGAAGCATAGATCTTCTGCCACTCTTCCTTAGTCCCTACTAATTAGTAAGATGCATTAATGAAATCCTTAGCACTGAAGATAGAGCATGTTTGTAAAATTTTCATGTTATTCAGAGACGAAATCTATGGTTTTTAGGCTGGTCTGTGTATGTTGATGTTCCATTTGGAGATGCATTGTGCTTAGTTTGTTATTACCTTCGTCTACTAAAATAATTGCAATGTATCATACATATTTGAATTTTAAGATTTTTAACAAAAGAGAAAAACAACTAGTTCCTTTTTTTGGTATGTGTGTGTGTAGTTGGATCCTTTTACGTCTTTTGGATGTTTTTATATCTTTTATCTCAACAACTTAGTTTGTTATCTTCCAGGATATCATTTGGCATGCTTTTAAGGAAAATTGCACGGCGAAAATGGTACCACGCACTGCAATTTCTAGTCCACACTCTGGTATAGAACAAATTGAATATGTTTCTCTTACTATTGGTTGTAAGATGTTGGGTGTATTTGTTTTCGTTTCTAAAAATTAGCCTTTTGTGACACTCTATGTGGCATGTATACGGACACGGACAAGGGACACGACAATTCTCAAACAATGTAGATAGACACGGCAGGGAACATGTCATTTTTTAAAATAATTTTTCCATTTATGCATACCTACATTGTAGTTACTAAATATTTTTTCGGACTTCTATTGGATGTGTTATCGAACCTTTGGTGTATTTCGATGTACATATCTATCCCTGAAAAATGCTATTAAAATTTACAAAAGTCACCCCTGCCGTGTCCTCATGAGTGTCACGTGTGTCCCTCGGTGTACCCACCACGTCCTCGTCATGTTTCTAGCATGTCCCGCGTTAGAAAGTATTAAGATCTATTCGACACACCATGTGGTGTGTCCTATACGTGTCCCCACGTGTTCCGTAAGTGTGTGACTTGGATACAGCAACCTGCTATGAGTCTTTGCTTCACAGGTGACAATGCAAAGATGAGACTTGAGTGTCTATCTTGTTCATATGCTCCAAATTAGAAAGAGTTGTATTACAAAATACAATATTATGTTTGATCATCCATAGTATCAACGACTAAAATACGATGTGTTTCATATTTGGATACTTTGGCATCATCCTTTTTAATTTCACAGGTCAAGCTTTTATTATTTTGAAGACGAGAGGTGCAGCCGAAAGGATCATCATGGAATTGGATGACAAATGCTTAATGTTGTCAAATAGGTGGTATGTACACAAGTCCATCTATTTGATTGTCTCATGGTACTACTTATTTTCTCTGGAAGCATGTGAAAATTTAGAGGTATGAAGGGAATCAACCCACTTATGTTGAAAGTAAAGGATAAAGTATCCCTCTCCGACAGCTTAAACTTTGAGGCAAGTTATTCATTATTACCTTAGAATGGTATCAGAACAGAAAATAGATCATATGTTGCTAATCATTAATACTTGCATATGTATGGCATGCACATGGTGAATGGTTTGGTTGCATGTGAGAGGCGGGGTAAGAGTAGAAATACCTAAGTAATCCCTGTCATTAACATTTGAGCTTTTAGATGAGTTGGTGGTCAATAGTGTAATATGCGCAAAATATATCCCTAGTTGTACTTGCTAAACATCAAACTCAGAACCAATTGGAAACAAGTAGAAAGGCAACCCAGGTGCATGTACTGGTTTTGAATATGAGAATGAATTGATATGGGACAAGCAAACAAATAATAGAGATCACATGGATCACAACAAAACAACGTTCACTTATGACAGCCAACCGGGGAATTTGTCTAGCGAGTATTGAACAAAATCCCGTGAGAACCTCTCTTATATCATGTTTGAGCATCCAACTTTAAACCAATTGGAATGGGTGGACAGGTCACCCAAACTCATATACTAGTTTCGAAAGTGATCATGAACTATTATATGATAAGAATTACAAATATCTAAAAGAAAAATTCTATAAAGCATAGGTACTTACAAAGCTATTGTCCTACGAGTGTTGTGTGTATTGGATTCAAGTACGACTTTAATATGGACACACATTTGTATGGGAAAAATGCAACTCTTTCTTTTTATGTGCACATCTCCATGTTCAGCCCACATCAACGCAATGTAACGGAGGTATAGCCAGATGAGGTAATTACGGAGGGTCCTTGGTCTCTCCCATTTGACGCTTAGAGTGATCTTCTTTGAGATTTTTCCAGGGGTATAGGATTTGGTGGAAGGGAGGAAAAGGGTCTCTTTGGAGGAGTTGGTTGAAGTTACATTTTTGGTAGGGACCTCCTTGGTGTATTGATGGGGACTTTGAGGGGTGCGCTTCATGTCAAGAATGGAAATTTCTCATGTATTGATAAGGACTATGAATAGTTTGTGATAGGAATTAACGAGTAGTTAATTCCGTTAGAGTCTGTATTCAGTTAGAGTTCTGTTAGATAATGAAGTTAGTTAAGAACTTCGTGTTAGTTAGTTGGTTAGCTCAGCTGTATCCATATATTGGGACTAACAGAGATTTGTAAGGAGTTGATGAAATATATCGAAGTTTTCTCTCGCTT
>NMUG010009235.1:0-11349 GCA_002855965.1 Monotropa hypopitys
AATAAGGCATTGATGATCGGTTATATATATAAATATGCACCTGGAGGTTGGGTGCTAGTACCTTACCGCTGGGAGGTGGAGCGGCCCCCGAAACTCATTACTTGTGTATTCACCAGGGATGTTTTATTTGGGTAACAGATCTGGAATTAACGTTGGTCAACGAATTTGAATGACCCTTGGCTATATTAGTTACAGTGATGAGGTTGAATGATGTTTGATAAGATCCTTATACGATCTTGATATTGAGATGGAAAGGTGTATTGATGGACCAATGATGAATCCAGTGGATATTGCTATTATGTAATTAAAAGAATAAGAAAATAGTTTTTGGAAAGTATATATATAAAGGAATAATTGAGAATTCGAGATTTGTCAAATAATAAGGAAGATGTGGTTTTGGTGTGTGTTGAAAAGAATTGTTTTGGGATATGAACTTTCATTTAGAATTGGGAAATGTTTTAAAAGAGGATTTTTGATAAATGAAAATGAATTATATAATTGTAAAGGAATTTTGAGAAAAGTAAAGTATTTTGTGAAAATGATGATCCTTAGATATTTTGCTCCTTTTCTTTATGCTTTTCATTTTAGTATTCACCAGTCATCGTCGCTGATGCACGTTTGTGCCTTCTTTTTAGGTGCTCGAAACTAGAATCCACAGTCCGGTCCAACTGTTGTGTCGTGGTGGTTGTGAGAGTTGTGTAGCAGAGTTGAGTCTTTTATTTGTTTCTTTATTTGAGAGGATGTTTAGCTCTCACCTTGAGTCTGCTTTTAGTTTATCGAGTTGTAGTAGCTGTTCAGTGATGTTGTAGTGGAGTTTCATTGGACATGTTGTCCAGGAGTTATTTTTATTTCTTGAGTCTGTATTGGAGTCTGTATTATCTGAGTATTATAATCAGATCAGTGGAGTTTTTATTTTCAGTTGTCGTGTAGTGGTTTGTGCTTAGTAGATGCTTTGCCACATGTCATCTCTTAATAGCTGGCTTTACAGTTATCAGGGATGAGGCGTGACACGTGAGACTACGAAGCGAGAGTTAAAGAGAGAGAGAGAGAGAAAGGGAGAGCTGCAAATCAGAGAGTGCTGGAGAGAGACAAGTCTGTATTGTTTGTGTGTCTCGAGGGAATGTGCTGGAGAGAGACTCAATCCGCGTGATACAAATCATAGCCGTTCAACCAAGAAAGAAATTGGACGGCCGAAAATGTGAGAGTGCTGTGTGCGTGTGAAATGCAGTGAAAAGATCTTAGCCGTTGGATCAAAATCCAACAGCTCTCTATATGTTTTATATGTATATGTGTATATGTGGGGCCTAAAAACTGATGTGATTTGTAATACTAGTTATAGCCCGCGCCGATGACACTTGACTCGTTCCCCATGTGTTCTCAGTACTTGATCAATTCCCATGTGTTCTCAGTACTTAACCCGTGCCCATGTATGAAATTCAGATTTCGAACATGGATTATGTATTTTGGATTTCTGTATTTGCATGTAATATTTTTTATTTGACTTAAAACTCGGTGGGAAATTGATACAGTTAACGATTTAAAATAGAAATTATTTATTAAGTACTAACATAGATGAAAATTATCATAAGTTTTTAATTATTTTATTCTCTGTTCTCATTCATATTAGAAAAATGAAAATCTTTTACTTCTTTGCCTTGCCTTGGTACAATTAGAGTAATTAATACTAAGACCTTCATAATCATATATGCACTTTTCTTTGTTAAAAGTGAGAATGAATCAATCAAGTATGAAAAAGGATTATTCATTTCGTTGAAATGAGTATTCTTTATTTATTTGTGAAATATTATACGTGTAATGAGAATGTAAAACCAAAAACTGGCTTCGTTCGTTTTCACCTGGAACGGCGAAGGAAGCACTTCTCTTTCACACCATGTCGAGACCTGGGAAAGCGATTCCCATGGTTTCCTCTCCGTCGTCATCAGTATCTCCTCCTCAGATTCCCATGGAGCTTCACGAAATCAACAGAGTCAAACTCCTAAATTCGATCCGAGAACACCTCTCTATCACCTCTCGCCCGCTCCAAGGCTTCGTCTTTCTCCAGGTAAGTAAAATAAAGTATCTCTGCAATCTCAACACTTCGCTCATCTATTTCGAAATTTGATTATCTGTTATTGTTTTTGATTCATCGATGGATCGGATGTAGGGTGGCGAAGAGCAAACTCGCCATTGCACGGATCACGTTGAACTCTTCAGGTACTGCTTCGTATATGCATGCCCAGAGGATCTTGATTTATATAATTTTTTTGGAAGAAAGTGTGCATGATAAGAACTCAGATAATAGAACTTTCATTGATAAACATAAACTGAGTTACATATTACATCAACTTTACAATTCCAAAAAACAGAATACAGAATTACAGAAATTGAATTGCAAACCAAATCGAGCAATGCTACTTCAAATAAACTCGCTGCCTATCGAAGTGTGTTTAGGATGAACTGGTGTCCGTATAATAAGATACGCTAATTGAAACCACTGCCTTTGGAATACCACTAAAAGATAGCCTTGACAAACTGAATTTGTCCGTCTCTCTCTCACTCAAGAACATGAAAAATAGAGGAGGGAATTCGGGATTTTTTCTATGACCTATTGATTTTCCGTGTTTTCTTCGCGAAGGAATCAGAGAGTCCTGTGTATACAAACATTAGACCCCTGAGCTGAAAATCAGCCTTCAATAGCTTTGAATTCGTAAGTCTTGAATGATAAAATGAATGGTCCTGAAACTGTCAAAATTGAAATTCTAGGATTGAATTCTAGAATTCATATTGGTTGCCATCAATACCTTCTGGATGTGCCAATCCAATTCACCTATGAATTCTTAGAACCTATGAATTCTTAGAATTGCCAACAATCTCCCACATAAATGAACTTGACAGACAATTCGACGTAGAGTACAAAGTTGACTCGGAGAGAGCACCATGGATAATTCCTGCATATGATAGATAATTTTTGATATTGAATCTTCCCTTGTGAAAGCCCATCGGGTTTACTGACTGACTAGTAAACATAATATTTTGAACTGTTCTGCCATTGGTGTAAACTAATACAATAGACTCCACACAGGAACTTCTCATAACACAATTCAATTCTCATTGTTGGGTTCATTTTGGCCATGAAAAACTCGTTTGGTTATGCAAGTATTTTCTCGAGAATTATACTTTTTAATAATTCTCATAGAAGCGGCCCCACTTCATACTTACACACGTGACCTCTTATCAGTGAGTAACTCAATATACTTCTCTTGGCTCGCCAACGCACAAGAATCATTAAAAAAATAAATTTAACCTCATACACATCATCATCACACTATAAGAATGGGTAGGAGAGTTAATCTCCTCAGCGATCTATCTGTCTACACACAATTAGGTTGTCTCATTGAACATAGATTTTGGGATCTCCAGTCAATTAGGTTGGGTTTCCATTACGGTAGCTTCTAACATCATAGGATTTTGCCTCGTTCTCATCAAAATTTATAAAACAACTCTCGATTTAACCCTTTGGTTAGTGGATTTGCAATATTGTCCTTTAATTTCACATAATCAATCATGTTAATCCCACTTGAGAGCAGTTGTCTAATGATATTGTGTCGTTGACGAATATGTTTAGACTTTCCATTGCACATGTTACTCTGTGCCCCTCCAATTGCCAACTGACTATCACAATTGATGCATATTGCTGGCACAAGTCTCGACCATCTTGAAATATCTTCCAGAAAATGGTGCAACCATATTGCCTCTTCGATTTCTTTGTGTAAAGCAATGAATTCAGATTCCATCGTAGAGCATGCAATGCACGTCAATAGTAGTGGAAGGAGCGGTAGTAGATGGAGTATCCAACTTTGCGAGAAGGTACCTAAGAGTTTGTAACTCTTCCTGAGAGAAAGGACCGACTGAAATATGTTTGGAATTATTTTCCATAACAATCGAGAAAAAACATTACCAGACAATTACCAAAACCCAATCAATTTGGACCCCAAGCTTCAACAATCCACAAGCAATCAACCAGCAAATCCAACAAATACCAGATTAATGACCCCAATTGAACACTCACTGATAAAAATGGCTACTGAACGGTAAATGCCTAAAAAATGATGAATATTGAAGAAAACAATTTCGAACAACAAACATCAACCAAAACAACGCCAACACAAAACCAAAAAATTGCTCACTGGTGATCGCATGGTTTCGCCGGAGGTCGCAGGAGATCTACGAAGGTGAAGTGGAGGCCGGAGTGGTCACCGGAGATCGACGAAGGCGCTGTTGAAAAGCTCTTCTAACAACTTGTCGGTGTCGGAAAATGGCCTGGGAGTCTCCGGCAAGCTGGATCAGACAGGGCATTGGTGAAATAGAGTCGCCGGATGTCCGGCAAAGGTCTAGATGGTTGCACCAGAAGTCGATCGAAAACGAGTTGGGGTGGCGACTGAGATCGGGAACAGCTTGTCGTGGATGTTCCTCGGCTCCGTCCAATCCTTACTGGGGTTCAGATCTAGCGACGAGGTGAAGAAATACAGTGAGACCAGCTGACGAAACAAAAACACAACGACAAAACGCAGTGACCAGTTATGTTGCGTTGCTGGCGACAAACACTGGAAGATTGGACTGCAGCAAGATCGGACGAGCAACTTACAACGGCAAGCAAGGACGACGACGATCTCAGACGGAGACGACTACCTCAGACGGAGACGACAAGGACGATGATTCGAGGCTACGGACGGTGATTTCCAGAGACGGCGACGGGAGTCTCGTCTGGGTTTCGTGATGTGGTGACGGCCAACGATGTCTGGGTTCGAAGAGATGAAGCACCAGATTAGTTACTGTAGATGGCGATGGAGGGAGACAACGCCGGAGGTCAGACCGAGCGACAACGCAGGAGGTCAAACGACCAAAAAAAATTGCAGCGGCGACTAGGGTTATCGATGATGCTCTGATACTATGTAAGAAGGAAAAACCCATTTTTTCTATATCAACATCAACTCACTTGTTTATTACAATATGAAACAAATATATAGAAAAGGAGAAAAGAGAAAAAGAATAAATATGTTGAGAAATGTTTTTCGATATGTATTCTTCTCTCAAGGAGGCACAATATATAGATTTTGTACAGATTAATTTAGGAAATGAAGTAATAGGAAATATGCTACCTAACTATTTAGAATGATTTACAATCTACCTAATTTACAATCAATCTAATTTATTTATTTCCTTTCCAGTACAATCAATCCAATTTATTTATTTCCTTTCCAATACTCCCCCTCAAACTGGAGAGTATACATTGTATACTCCAAGCTTGCAACAAATTGAGTCAATGGAAGCTTTGGGAAGAGCCTTCGTGAAAATATCAGCAAGTTGAGAGCATGAAGGAACAAACGGTTTGCAAATTTCTTTACTTTCCACTTTTGATCGAATAAAACGACAATCAACATCGATGTGTTTGGTCATTTCATGGAATACATGATTGTTAGCGATGTGGGTAGCCGCCTGATTATCACAATATAATGGAGTGAGATCATGATCTGGAATCCCAAACCTATGTAGAAGAGTACGCAACCAAGTTAATTCACCAGTAGTATGAGTCATTGCTCTATACTCTACTTCAGCACTAGACCGTGCTACAACTGACTGTTTCTTGCTTTTCCATGTTACAAGATTTCCACCTGTAAAGGTGCAATAACTTGTGGTAGAACGACGATCAACAGGAGATCCAACCCAGTTAGCATCGGTATACCCTTCCATACGGAGATGTCCAGATGCTTTGTAGAGAAGTCCACGTCCAGGAGCATTTTTATGATATTTCAAGATACAAACAACAACTTCCATATGGGGTACCCGATGACAAGTCATAAATTGGCTGACAATACTGACGACATAGGAAATATCGTGTCGAGTGATAGTGAGGTAAATAAGTTAAACCACATGCCTCCGATACATCTCAGGATCATCAACTAATTCTCCATCTTCAGGCAATAGTTTAACATTAGTCTCCATGGGAGTAGCTACAGGTTTACAGCCTAGATAACCTGTATCTTTCAAAAGATCAAGAGTGTATTTCCTTTGTGATAAACTGATGCCGGCTTTAGAACGAGCAACCTCTATGCCAAGAAAGTACCGAAGTTTGTCAAGATCCTTAGTGAGAAAACTGGAACAAAGGTGACGAACTAATACTTGAATCCCAATATTGTCGCTCCCAGTGATGACAATATCATCCACATATACTACGAGAATCACAATACCACGAGTGATTCGTTTAAAAAATACGGAATGATCAGCTTGACTTCGAGTCATACCATGAGATACGACAGTGCTACTGAATTTACTGAACCAAGCTCGAGGAGATTGTTTAAGGCCATAGATAGATTTGCGAAGATGACACACACACACTTCCCTTTGGACTCAAAAACAGGAGGTTGAGCCATATAGACTGTCTCTGAAAGATCCCCATGAAGAAAGACATTCTTGACATCAAGCTAATGGAGAGGCCAATCAAGTTTGGCTGCAAGATATATAATAATGCGGACAGAGTTGAGTTTGACAACCGAAGAAAAGGTCTCAGTTTAATCAAGCCCATAGGTTTGAGTGAAACCTTTGGCCACAAGTCGTGCTTTCAGACGTTCAAGATTACCATCAGGATTGTGTTTGACAGAAAACACCCACCGATAACTCACAATATGAGCTCCGGGAGGTTTGGGAACAAGATCCCAAGTATGATTCAATAAGAGAGCATGCATTTCTTCTTCCATAGCAGAACACCATCCAGGATTCCTGATAAGATTTAGGAACAGAAACAGAGAAAAAAGGCACAGAAAAAGCACGAAAGGATGGAGATAAATGATCATAAGATACAAATTGTGAGATAGGATGGGAAGTGTAGGTCCGAATACCTTTACGATAAGCAATAGGAAGAGCGAGAGTTGGATCTGGAGATTTGGAGAAGATGGTGTGGGCACAGAAGCTGGATCTGCAGGCGCAACAGGAGGGGCGTTAGCGGAAGAGCGTCAGACATATACCTTTGTAACAGAAGGTCGAATAGTAGTCTCAAGAAGACCATGTTCCACTGGTAAAGGAGCAATCTCAGGAAGGCATGGGGAGTCCAACAAGGACTGTGTTAACTGAGAACCTCAAGAGAAAAATATGAGATATTTTCAAAAAAGGTTACGTCAGCACTTACAAAGTGTTTTCGTAATGAGGGACTATAGCACTTATATCCTTTCTGGGTCAGCGAAAAACCAAGAAAAATGCATTCGTAAGAGTGTGGATTCAGTTTATCACGACCGGGAGAAAGATTATGAACAAAGGACACACACCCAAAAAGTTTGGGTGGAAGAATATAGAGATCCTTGTCAGGAAACATGACATGATAAGGAATAGTGCCATGCAAAACCCGAGAAGTGGTGCGATTTATTAGATAATTTGCGGTAAGAACGACATATCACCAGAATTGTTTAGGAACGTTCATGTGAAGCATAATTGCACGAGTAACAACTAAAAGAGGTCCATTCTTCCGTTCTGCAACCCCATTTTGTTGAGGGGTAATGACACAAGCAGTTTTATGAACAATACCATGAGTTTTATTAAACTGACGAAATTGATGAGAGGGATATTCTTGGGCATTGTCAGTTCGCAAAATACGTAATTTAGCGTTAAACTAGTTGACAATCATAGCATGAAAAATGGTAAAGACATGAAATAGTTGAGATCTGTCTTTGAGGAGATACACCCAGGTTAGACGAGAAAAATCATCAATAAATGTGACAAAATAGCGAGCACCACACAAATTTGTAGTTCGCGAAGGTCCCCAAATATCAGAATGAACTAAAGCAAAAGGTGTGACACATGATGGCTCGTTTCGTAAAAGAAAAGAGACTACGATGTTTACTCACATGTGTCACAATTGAAAGGGAAAAACTGGATAAATCAGGAACAAGCTTGCGAAGGTTGGCCGAGGATGGGTGCCCAAGAAAATAGTGCCACTGATAAGGTGTAATAGTAGAATGCAGAGCGAAATGGCTGAATGACTGCTGATGCTCCTGAAGGTAATACAGACCATTCTTCTCATACCCCCTACCAATCATCTCCTTCGTCTTGAGATCTTGAAATTTAAAATGAGAAGGAAAGAAAGAAATAGAACATTGTTGAGTATGATACAATTAATGAATAAAAAAAGATTAAATGGAAATGAAGGCAAATATAGGACAAAAGAAAAAACAAGACCACATGAATGATATGTGCCAATGCCTTGAACCAGAATTTTAGTACCATCAACAATAGTAACATAAGTTTTAACAGAAGAGATAACAACATCAGTTAAAAGTGACAAGTCACCTGTCATATGATCAGATGCTTCAGAGTCAAGAATCCAAGGAGTACTATGAGAAGATTAATGAAAACACATGTTACCAGTGGTGACACGAGTTGCAGTAGAAGAAGGAGGAGATGCAGTTGCTCTTTGAATCAAAGAATCATACTCAGTCTTGGACATAGTAATCTGGGTAGGAGCAAGAGTAGATGGCTCCCCCTCAAGAGTAACTTGATTATCCCAAGCTGGCCTACCATGCATCTTCCAACAGAATTCAACATCGTGGTTGGTTGCACCACAATGAGTACACTTCTTGGTGCCACGCCCCCGCGTCCTCTACGACAACCACCCCGTTCAGAAGAGCTTCCACGACTATGGGAGGGATTGCAATTACCAGAATGTCCAGAAGCAGTAAAGGCTATGGGGACAACCAGAGCAGATGGGTCCGATGCTTTAAACCATAAGTACGAGGAGTAGCTCGTCGAATACGAGCAAATGCCTCACCAACAGTGTGGACTTCCCTACCAGAGAGAATCTGGGGACCAAGAGGGACGAGGTCGGAATTTAATCCAGTCAAAAATTTACAAGTCCGAAATTCTTCTTTGTATTTTTGCCGAACTTTTAAATCTGTAGAGAGAGACTGGCAAACATTTAACTCATCCCACATGCCTTTTAGAATTGAAAAGTATTTACTGAAAGATCTTTTTCCTTGTTGAAGGGAGAAAATATTTTGATAAATCTGAAAGATACGAGAGATATTCTGGTCTGACGAATATAACTCATGTAGAGTATCCCAGACAACTTTAGATGACTCTTGGCAAGCACCATTATTTAAAATATCAGGTTCAAGACTATTTCACAGTAAAGTCATTCCATGAGCATCATTTTGAGCCCAAGTGGGATCAGTGGAACGCTCATCGGTAATATAGGAAGTTTCACCACTGGCTTTTAGAGAGAGTGACACAACACGTGACCATGACAGATAGTTTGACCCATTCAATTTAACTGTAGTGAGAGATCGATGATAATCCCTAACCATATCTTTAGTGCACGATGTACTGATGGTAGTAGTTTTATTATTATCATCCATAATGAGAGGGAAAAAAGGTTACTGTTTATGCCAAGAGGTGGCGACTGCCGAAAGATGAGGCGGCAAGAAAGAGAGAGAGTCGCTGGACTGCCGAAAGATGAGGCTGCTGGACTGAGATGGCCGCTGGACTGAGATGGATAGAGGCCTGCCGGATCAAGAGAGATAGATAGAGAGATCCCGTAGTTAGGATCAAGAACAACAACGAAGAGATCTGGAACAGATCTGGAATGAACAACGATGACTACGGCTGTTGAGAGAGGCAAGAGACGAAAGCAAATCTAAATGTGACGGCGAGATTTTCCGGCTGAGGTGGAGACGACGGTTGAGGCGACGTAGGCAATAGCGGCAGGCAGTGAGGCTTGCTGGACGAGATTCGCCGAGAGTCAGCGAAGGTTTCTGGATGCCGGTTGAGGGTCGAGGATGAACTAGGAGAGGGGTGGTGGCGACTGCAACTGTGAAGGTCGCCAGACTTTCTGTGAGGGGCGGCGACTGTGAGATGGCGACAACGACTGGAGAGGCATCGAGGGAGAGATTTGTCAGATCGAGAGAGATCCCGTCGGACGTCGTGAGGCACTGGTGATGGCACCGACGATGAGTGGCGGCGACTGGTGTGATGTAAGGGAGAGGGAGGTGGTGGCTAGAGTGGACCTGAGTGTATTAGGGTTTGGTGTTTGGAAACTCCAAACAGTAACGAAAAAAATATGAGAGAAAAAAAGAGTCAAGTTCTTAGAACCCGCTCTGATACCATGTTGAGAAATATTTTTCATTATGTATTCTTCTCTCAAGGAGGCATAATATATAGACTTTGTACAGGCTAATTTTAGGAAATGAAATAATAGGAAATATGCTACCTACCTATTTAGAATAATTTACGATCTACCTAATTTATAATCAATCTAATTTATTTATTTCCTTTCCAATAAAAGCAATCTAATTTATTTATTTCCTTTCCAATAAAATACACAAAGACCCCCTTAACCCCTAACTATTTACACAACACCTATAACTTAACATCTCTCGATATTAGAGGTTGCCGAATTGCTCATGTACAAATTCTCACCATTTTCCACAGGCTTGAATGAACTGAACATCTGCCTATCTGAACAGATTTGGCGAGTTGCCCCAATATCAACCGACCATTCCTTAGGATTGGAACCAACCAAATTCACCTCTGAAACCACAACCGAGAGGTTCATGTCAGAGCCTTCGACTTCAACCACCTGAGCTTGATGTCGTTTATTTCTCTTAGGCTGACGACAGTCCGCAGCATGGTGTCCTGTTTTGTCACAGTTATAGCACTTTCCCGGAAATTGAACTTTCTGTTTCTTGACAATGGCCCTCCAAGGACCCATCTTGGAGTCTTTACCAAATTGAGACTCATTTAGCTTATTTTTATGACCAGAACTAGAACTCTAGCCATGCTCATAAATTCCCCCCCACAATATTGTTATCCTCCTTGTTGGAATTAGAATGTTCTAGGAGGTTGTAGAAATAGAATATTCTAGTAGGTTGTGGGAGAATCTAGTTTTTTTTATGGGTCATGTTGACCAATCTACTTTCCTTTTCTATTTTATCAGGATGTGTATATATTGGGTAGGTTGAATAATAAAAATCATCTTTTACCCAAAATCAATTTGGTATCAGAGCAAACTTTTTTTTTCTTCCAGCAACATCTTTCCGCAATATCATCCCGCCTCAGTGCCTACAACCTCACCCCGCCTCACTGCCCGCAACCTCATTCCTATTCTCTCTCGGCGCCATCACCAAACCTTGTTCCACCCCTCTCGGCGGTGCCTCCCTTTGCGCCTTCCTTCGTCGGTGCCTCCCTCTGCGACGCCCTCCCTCGAGGACACCCTCCCTTTGTGCAGCCCCCCCTTCCACTGATCGCATTGTTTGGAACTCTCTCATTCCAATGAGAGTCATGTACTGACTGGGTTATCCCTTTCAG
>NMUG010009236.1:0-11350 GCA_002855965.1 Monotropa hypopitys
ATTGATGATTCATGTGAAATGCATATCTTGTCTTGATCGATTGCATGAAGTGTTTGTAAACGGCTTGTATCGACTCTTTTGTTTGAATTCTCATGGATTTAGTTTTGGTAAATTCTTGTTGCTTAATAGTCCACCAAATTGTACGATGTGATATATTTATGAGGGACTTGAGCGAAAATCTTCGTTACCACATGAGACTTGAAATCAAAGCATAATTATTTTTGCACGTGAGCGGGATTGTTATGACCCACATGTACATTAAAATTCTTTGATTGCCTTCGAGACTTTTGAATGGCATACACATAACATGTATGGTTGTTGGTGAATCAAATTGGAATACCTAAGCGTTAGTTTCATTGCTCTGGACGATCAAGTTCAAGTTGGGGGTTGTGATTAGCTCCAAATATGGTAACATATTCGAGCTAATTCCTATCCTTTATTCTATACTTTCGATGTAACTTGATTGTTTACGAGATATTTTATACTTGCTCTTAGTTCATATGTTTACAAGATTACAAGTAAAAAGAGTACGATTTAATGACAATGTCTTCCTTAACATCTTCCGGAGTGCCCCCTGTTGATTGACGATCTTTACTGATGGAGTTGGAGCCAAACTTACCCTTGCAACCTTGATGACAGCCTTCCACCAAGTCTTCTGCAGAAATCCAGACTTCTGCACCGGTGCATATCAGTCCTGCACCGGTGCAACATTGATCAGAACTCAGCAGAAAGAGTTTGCACCGATGCATATCAGTACTGCACCGGTGCAGAGTTCAAGCAGAAACATACGATAGAGTTTGCACCGGTGCACAAGTACCTTGCACAGTGAGCTTTAAACCCTACATCTGCACCGATGCACCTATTTACTGATGCCAAGCACTTACACGTTGCACCGGTGCAACAATACCTTCCACCGGTGCAGACAGTCAGCAGACCAAAATTCCTGACAGCTTTGTGCTTTGTGCCATTGCTTCCGAATGCAACATGTGCACGATTTTATTGTGTATTGATCCATATTGGAGGCAAAAGAAGGGAATATTCTGATTGTATTATGTGGGAATGAAAGACAATAGTTCTAGTTAGTCTTGGACAAGTATTTTTGGGACTCTCTCTCTCTCTACCTTAGCTCTCTCTCTCTAGTTCTTAGTTCTTGACAAATTTTGCTTGAAGGAAGAAGATAATTGTTCTGCAGATTTCTTGTGTGTAATCTCCTAGCTAGTAAGTTGTTATCTTTGTAAAGCTACAAGTAAGTTTATGCTTTTATCTTTAATCTTATTTTTAACTTTGTTCTCAATGACTTCCTATTTTCCTTTGTGTGATTTTAATCTTCCTATAGCTATGTGTGAGTAGTTTTAGGGGAAGGTCATGGCCATGGAGGCCATGGCTCTAGGTCCTTTTAGTGTCTTCTTTTCTAGGTCATACTTTAGGTTAGGATTGCATATAGTTCTCCTATTTTTGGCTAAGTATTTGTAATGTTAACATCTTGATTAGTTGTAGACAAACTCTTGTCACAACTAATACCTTATGCTATGTCTTGAATTTGACTTAGATGTATCACTCTTGGAGGCTATAGATCTTAGAGAGAGATTGAGAGAGAGGTGGAGAAAGGCCTTGGTTTGAAGCTTTGGAGAAAGATTTGGAGGAAGAAGTCTCTTGCAATCTTGTTCCTAACATCCAATAGGTAAACTTTATGCTTTTACAATTTTAATTTCGTGCTTAATTAGTCCCAGATTAAGGGTTCTTCCTTAATCACGATTAGGGACTGTTATTTGTAGATCTACTTGGGAAATCATAATTTTTGATGTTTTAAACTTGGTTTTTGAAGTCCAATCTTTTATATATACTGAGGGTAGATGTCTACTTCAATGAAGAGTGATTGGTTTGAAGAGTTTATACCAAAAAATCGAGTTTAGGAGAAGTTGTTCGAAAGTGATTAACAAAAAAATTAGCAGATCTTCGATCTGTTCAGTTTCTGCACGAACCGGTATACGCACCGGTATACCGGCCGGTATGCCGGGCGGTATGCCGGTTGGCGTATCAGCCTTAAGTAAAATGGCCAGTAAACCTAAGAAAAATTATGTACGAGAAATTGTGTTAACCCGGCATGCCGGGTGGTATACCGGTTTCCATACCGGTTACCATACCGGTTTTGGGTAATTTTGGGTAGTAAGGTTTCTTTTATATAAAAACGAGAATTTACACTAACCGGCATGCCGGACGGCATGATGGGCGGTACACCGGCTGTGTACCGGTCCCATACCGGTCAGTAGGAATTTTGGGGAAAAGTGTTTGGGTAGTCGGGAATTGATATTTAATTAATTATAAAATATTTTGAGGGGAAATTCCTGACTGTGAGAGGTGGTAAAATCAGTAAATAAGAATCCTTTATTTATAAAATTAGTTTGGAAGGATTATTTACATGTGGTTATATAATAATAGGAGATCAGCCGGGATCTTCCAAAGCACCCCAGTAGAGTCTTACTTGGCGAGTTCACGTAGCAGGTGAGTGTGTAGATACCTTTCAATATATGTGTAATTAGTAACTAAAGGTGGAGTGCAATTGCATGTCTTTTACATGACAATTGTGTGAAGTTATCTACTTTTCTCAATCGCATGCAAGTATGATTAAAGAAGAGATATGTTAATGTTATGCATTGAATATGATTCAATAATGTTAGTTATGCTATGGGCATGTTTGAGATGATGTGGTTTACGCATTGGCATGATAAGCATAGAGTAAACACTTGTTGAGATTTATATACTCGTAGTTGGTATCACCTCCTTGAAAAGAACATTTTATAATGATTGACAAACACATGAAGAGGAAGAGATGATAATACCCTGGGACATACTCAATCGAGTTGTTAGGCCGAGCAGTGGTGTTGTAATGAGAAGAGATAATCTCCTTGGCATGCTCTCTTATGTTGTTAGGCCGAGAAGGGGAATTGAGAAGAGATGATCCCGTGGCAGGCTTTTATGCTGTGAGGCCGAGTAGGGATTTGGTGCTATGGGCACGTTATACAACAATTAAACCAAAGAAAGGTGCTATGGGCACGATTATAAAGAATGCATGGACAATGGTATGATTACGTGATAGTTGGGGAGAGACACCACCCCTTGGACAGATGCATGTGTACGTGATAGAAGGGGAGAGGCACAACCCCTTAGTTTACTTGCTTCATTACTTGTACTTTTCCTTGTACACTGTGAGTTTCTTTTTACATATTAAAGTGCATATAATGACTATTGTAGCTGACACTCCTGGATATCTTTTGCTGTTTGTTTTGCAATCTATAATACGGTCAGGAGGAGTAGCGGGTTCACTTTTGCCAGCCATTACTGAGTTGCCTTGCCGAACAGTTATTAGAGGTTTCTCCATATTGGGGATTTTTACTTTTCAGTTGTTCAGTAGATTGTTGAGATGTACTGGTTCTATTTTATCAGTTTGAGTTTAGAGAGAGTAGAGTTGTTGGTTCAGTGGAGTTTCTTTTCACAGACTATTTGTTGGAGTTTTATATTAGTACTTCCGCTGTGTTTTTACTTTACAGTCAGACTTATGAGATTATTGTGACATATATCACTTGGGTTTTCAGTTGTGATGCTTTGTTAGTCATGTATCCGTTGCCAGTTTTAATATTTTTATTATATTCTGGAATGGGTCGTGACAGTTAGGATGAATAAAGGTCATTGATTCAACCACGTTAGAAAAGCAAGCCAATGAGGCAAGGTTGACAGGAAGTGTCCAAACTAAATAAATGCTGATTATGTGGAAATTGTAGAAAGTAAAGTTCTTAGAATACAAGTATGAGAAAAGCATAAGAGTGGTGCCTTGTTATTTCTGGTTAATATTCTCTATATATCACATGTTAGAGTTGGACATTTTATGTTGATATTCACATGCTATCATTGATTGGTTGTTGTAGTATCTCTTGTTTTCTGTTTATTGCAAAATTTAATATAATTAACAAACTCATGAATTTTCAGTGTGTCCTATGCATTGAAAAATCCAGATTCGTATAGCTATTATCGGTCCACTATGGGTTTAGAGCTTGGAGGCATACTTTGTGGAGTTATAGGTTGCTAGTAGACTTTTACCATTTGTACATATTTGGTTGTCGTTTTATTTGGACATTGGGTAATCAATGTAATATGATTAGCGTATCAAGTTGAAAAAAGATGTGTATATATGAGCATGTTGAAAAAAATGTAATAATTTCTAGAGATTTGAAAATAATTTAGTGATACATATTTTTCTATTGTCATAGTGATTTTCTGTTTATTCACATCATCACTGAATCTAACAAATCCCTTACTGCCAGATGGTACACTCAAGATTGGTGTTGATATCAATCCTCTTTTTAGCTCCTGGGAAGATTATTCCCTCTCCTTAGTAAATTCATATGATACTCCTTTTTTGGTTAGTTCTATCAAGGGAATGGAAATTATAGATTTTTTGACAAACTTCTTATAATAGCCAGCTAAACCAAGAAAACACTAAAGTTCAGTCACTGAGCTTGGTTGTAGCCAATTGGATTATGCCTCCACCTTTTGGGAATCCACAGAAATTCCATTTCCATCAATAACATGACACAGAGAAGAAATGTCGGTGATCCAAAATTCACATTTCTTGAATTTGGCATATAACGTTTTCTCCCAGAGAATTTGTGAAACCTTTTTAAGATAAAGCGAATGTTGCTCCTGGGTTTTATAATAAACAAGAATATCATCGACAAAGATGATAACAAAGTCACCTAGAAAAGATTTAAACACCCAATACATATTATCCATAAAGGATGCTGGTGTATTTATGATTCTGAAAGGCACACCACGAAATTCGTAATGTCCATACTTAGTACTGAATGCTATCTTCTCCATATCCTCAAATTTTACCTTTAACTAATAGTAATAGGATCTAAGATCAATTTTAGATAAGAATTGAGCTCCTTGCAACTGATCAAAAAGATCATTAATACGGGGTAGGGGATACCGATTCTTGATGGTAATCTTGTTTAACTCCCAGTAATCAATACATAACCATATAGTCCCATCCTTCTTTTTTACAAAAAGAACTGGGGCTCCCTACGATTATATTTTTGGCTTAATAAAGCCCTTCTCTAATATGTCTTCTAGCTGAGTTTTCAGCACCTTATGTTCTGCTGGTACAATCCGATAAGGAATTTTAGAGGTGGGTTGTATCCCCGAAATAATGTTAATAGTGAACTCAACCTCCTTATCCACCAATAACCTAGATAATTCTTCTGAAAAACATCATTCTTTCTGAATTAGCCAATTGTCTTTCACAGAAGAGATAATATAGTGTGGTAGCATAATTTCTTTCCCCTCAAAAATAAAAATTGGTTGCTCAGGAACTCAGAGTATGATTTGTTTAGATAAACAACCAATTGTGACACAATTGACAGATAACCAATGCATGTCCAATATCATGTCCAAATGGCTCATTCGAAGAGGAATCGAATCTATAAATTTTTTTTATCACCCAACATGATTTCACAATTCTTATATACAGAAGAAACTATAACACCCCTAATCATAAGCTGAGATATGATAAGTTCACATTCAGAGGTTGACTTTTGACAAGTAATCGATTAGATAATGCCATAGATATGAAAGAATGGGTGCATCCAGAATCTACAAGAGCATATACATCCATATCAAATAGAGGAATGATACCTGCAACTACACTGTTGGCATTCTGAGAATCTCCCGGTACTAATGTGAATGCCCTCCTATGTCTTTTGTTTGGCTCTGTTTTAACTACTAAATGCAGTCTAGTATTAGCTGCTGGTGGTGGAGCCTCCCTGGGTGGTACAGGACAATCTCTAATATGATGGCCGCGTTGGCTACATCTGAAAGTAGGCTCCTATATTCTTTAAGCACTCTACATAATGCTTCCGCTGATATCTGGGACAAACTAGAATAGGATTGTAGAACTAATTCAACTAGGGATGATTAAATCTCCCCCGATGAACCGAACTACCACCACAATAGTCCACATTGGGCTTGTTCATTTGACTTCCCCCTTGATCTCCCCTAGGCCAATTCCAAACCTTTCTTTTCTATTCAGCAATTTTCTTATTTCTCTTGTTAAAATCAAATTCTACCATTAGGGCCACATCAAGTACTTCTGAATATGTATGTAGCTTTTCATCCTCTGGAAATCACGAATGATTAATTGATTTTTTCCTAGTTGATTACTATGCCCCATCACATCCAGGACTTCAACGAAGATCTGCTCCATTCTCTCCATCCTATTGATAGGTGGCTGGGGTTTCGGGATCTGGGAATTCTCCAAATTATCATCCATATTCTGAATTTAAAAAAAATCTATAAGTTATACTATATACCATAAATAATATTTATCTTATCTTACAACTCCCTATTGCTCTGAGATAGTAGCAATTTTAAAATACATGTACTTTAATTCACTTTTCTTTATACAAAATATACATTTCTAATTTTATCTTGTCTAAGAGCATCTGTAACAACCAGGAATTTTAAACCATTTTTTGAAATAATATAAAATCGTAAAAGAGAAGATGAATAACTACCATACATATTTATTTCTCATAAGTACACGCTGAATGAAATAAGTACAATGGGCACATCCACATCCACTATCATGAGTTTAATTTACTAAATCCTTTACAAATAAGAACCAAAAATAGAACAAGAAGATACAATAAATGATAGGAAAATGACCTATCAACTATTATGGTGCCATACTCCAATGCCAAACAATGAAATCTAAAATGTGCAGCTCCAATCCAAAAGAAGGATACGGTATCTAAAAATAGAGGGTTAGACAAAAGCCTAGTAAGGAAATCTATATCCAAATATCTTTAAAATTGGGGTGAGTAAGTGCTAGTGCAAGGAATATAAAGTATGCATGCATGAGGATCTCATTCTATTTCTAAAATCATTTGACTCAAGGCCATTCTTTCCTTACTCAAATCTAACTTGTGATATTTTTCCAAGATGCTCAACTTTGAGAAAATCAAAGGAGATAAGTAAATAAATTCAAACCTTTCCAAAATGCTCAATTTTGACAAAAGCAAAGGAGTTAAGTTTATCAAGTTCTATCACCTCTACATTGACGAAGTCAATAGAGTCCAATGTCAACCTTGATGAAATCAAGGGACCATTACAATCAATAACTCATATCAATAAAGATTTATCAGGTTTCGGTTATTTCCGAGATAGAAGTCGTCATCTAGACTACCCGTAAGTTTCCTAGTATCTTCCCGACCCATCGGGAGGGCCTACTCAAGCCCCTATTGTGCAATGTCATGGGTACGAATTACCCAAGGAACAAAATTCCAGAATATATGTAGCCAACCCAATTCATCTGTCATGTCTAGGGAATTTAACCATTCATTATTTATCATTTTTTAGATTAGGACAAACTCCTCCTAACCCACCAATTTGACAAAAACATGATATATATATACTTGTTCCAAAATGGTGATTTCAAGTACCAAAATGGTTGTTAGACCTCATTTTCAAAACCATAGATCAACTTGCTTATGTCAATTTCTTCAATTTCCTAAAAACCCAAAACTAGGGTTTACTCAATTTTTGATTTTTTTTCAAATATGCCATGGGATCTAGAAAATAAGTTTATTAGGAGTCCAACAAGGCACAAATAAACATAGACCCTCAAGAAATTGAAGGGTTTACAAGACCCACAAACTCATATCGTGAAAATATTCTCAATCGTGTGGAAAAACATGAGGGGGAATAGAGAAGACCAAGATTAAAGATAAGAGGTATATAAGACTTTACCTCATTGAAATGACTTGCACATACCTTAGGTGAGGGTTCTTTATGACCACCATTGATTAGAACGTGGATGGGTAGATCGAGACGTGCATAAAAATGTTTGGGAAGGGGATTGCTCCAAATCTCCATGGATGTGGAGTTAAAGAGGAGAGAAGGGAGAGATTGTAGAGAGATAGAGATGGCTGAGAGAGAGTGAAAGAGATAGAAATGAGGGTTTCTATCCTTCCACATATGCATATACAATATATGTATATATATATATAAACAATCCCCAAAAGACCAAACTAACCCCATTGAAACTGCCGAACAACCCAGAACAACCCACATATAGAAATGTGTCCGAATCACATTTCGAAACATAAAGTCAGTGATCTCCCAACACAATAGGGACCCAAGACACATACCGAAATGTAACATGGTGTCACATATCGAAATGTGACACCAACCAGCTAACCTGACTAACTCATATATCAAAATGTGAATAGGTCATATTTCGATATATGACCTCACTGGATGGACACAAAGAGAGTAAAAGGGTGTCATATTTCAAAATGTGACACTCAAGTGAATTTTTAGCAGAGCCAAGGCTTACTTCTGGTAGACCAAGACTAACCACATATCATAATGCAATCTAGGCACACACTATCGGAAATTCAAGCTTCAACTTCCAGAAAACCAAAGCAAACCATCCCAACCAACCATCAATTTCTGGAAACACACCCCTTAGTTTCAGAATACTAGACCAACCTACCCCTTCTTTTCCTTCGATTTACGAAAATGCATACCCCCTTCCTTCCCATTTTCCAGAAATACACATCCAACACAACCAACATAGCCATACCAACACATACGCACCATCAACACAACCAATACCAACACAGGCACATCATCAACAAAGCCAACACCAACACATCCACACAACCAACATAGCCAACACAATTGTTGATACCCCATTTTGACCCGCTGCTAAATATCTGAAAACTGAAGCCCGGAATGATCCAATCTGCAATTACTCATTATCCGGACGGTCCGAATCAGCTGAACGAATACCAAATGACAAGCGACGGATCTCAAAATTTAAAGATATTTCTGGAATCCATGAACAAGGAATTACACAGAAAAAAAACTATGAAGCGAAAGAACGGTTCGGAACGAATATAGTCCGAATAGTGAAAATCAGCATCAGAAGACACATCTTGAGTCGGTACGGACAGAATTTTGCTCGAAGATCCAAAAATTCAAATTTAACATCAATGCATCGGTAACAGCATTACTGAGGCAATGACATATCAAATTGCGACAGAGGTTGAAAAATCGGAATTTAGTTGGCCGGGAGAGTTATTTTGTTTATATCAGAGTAACAGAGCGAGCCGACATCAGAATGATACAATACATTTTTTATAGCTTCTCGGTGAAAAGAAAGACATTTACTGATGAAAAGTTGCAGCTGCAAAATTATTCTCAAAAGAAAAGTAGCGGGTCAAAGGGCGGACGTTCAGAATAACATCCCGGAAATCACTTTTTCCACTGGATTACATTCAATGCGAAGCAAAAAATTTCTCATAATCTACTCAGCGAGGCAAGTTCAATGACTATATTCAGCGATGAATCAGTCACCCTGATCATCCCCCGACAACATGACACGCAACAGATCGCGATTGGAATTTTCGGTGACAAATGGACAAAAGTTATATACTTTATACAAAAGTATATATTCCTTTGTAAATTCGGATCCAAATTCAAGAAGAAATGGCCAAAAGTGGCTCAACTTCTCCCCCAAATCATGCAACTACTCCAGCTAGTAGCCAAAAAAAGGACTAGCATGATGTCGCACCTATAGGTGCGACATAGGCCTATATAAACATGGCCATTTAGGCCATTTGAGGAGAGAGCCATCCCCCCAAAACTCCTTCCAAAGCTCTCTAGGAATTTTATCCCGGGAAGAAGCCCCAAAACCCCCCAAAACGCTCAAATTTCAAGCCAAATTCAACCTAAGCCTTGCTCCGATCAAACCCGACCCTAACTTTAAACTGTACTACTATTTTCCAGCACCCAAAATAGTCCCCAATCAACATCATTTTAATCCCAAGACCAAAGCTCTCCTTCGAAATCAATCCATCCTTCAAAAACCTAAGCCGCCCCGTTTCCAAAATATCTCGAAAGCGCCCGATCTAGCGGAAGCTCTGCCAAAATTTAATCAATAAATTTTGGCGAGTTTTTCCTTTAATTTTCCAGATTATTATTCTGTAAGGAAAGTCTCGGTACATATTTCCGGATTATAGTTCGGTATAGTAGGGGTTCTCGCACCCGAATACTATAATGTATTATAGTTAAACGGATATTATCGGTTAACTTTTCCTTTCAATCGTAAATACCAACAAGGTATAAATACATTTATATTCATTTATTTCAGTCATAATGTAATCCATTTATTTATGTGCATGCATAAAAAATGAATCGCGGACATCCTCCATGGTTCATTTTCCGCGATATAATGAAAAGTCGATTTTTCCAACGCTTTATTTTGCAACATCTCGGTCTTGCGTATGGCTATGCCTACCGACTGTTCGGTCATATCTTGACAATCGGTAAATCAACCTTTCATTATCAAGAATCAATAAATTCAATGTTCTCGGTATGCATTTTCTGAAGTGGTATCGAACAACCTGGCCATGCCGACACGACCCCTCGTTATTATCTATCTTTTATGCGGCATGCGTTTTCTGAGGTGGTACCGAATAGCCTGGCCATGCCAGTACGACCCCTCGTTATTATCTATCTTTTCTTTTTATGGCGTGCATTTTCTGAGGTGGTATCAAACAGCCTGACCATGCCGGTATGACCCCTCGTTATTATCTATCTTTTCTACGGCGTGCATTTTCAGAGGTGGTATCGATCAGCCTGGCCTCACTAGCACGACCCCTCGTTATTATTCAATGGTTGCTTTTTATTTATATAGCGTTTATATTAGGAGGTGGTATCGATCAGCCAGGCCTCGCCAGCGCGACCCCTCATTTTATCTATCGTTTTTTCTGTGGTGTGCATTTCGGGTGGTGGTATCGATCAGCCTGGCCATGACCAGCATGACCCCGCACCGTTGTGTATCTTTGTAGCGTTCATTATTAGAGGCGGTATCGCTCAGCTCGTCTATGCCATCACGACCCCTCGCCATTGCTCATTTGTCATTTTTATTTCTTTTAAAATCAAATAAATCAATTCACCCCTTAGTTTGTACCGTCGGCGAATCAAGTAACCGATCGATTCGAATGAAAGAAATAACGCACAATTCAAGTTGGCAAATTATTTGTTATTCTTTCAGGGATTTAAAATCAACAAAAATATAGAATAATAAAATCAACAAAAAAATCAAATACAATCAAAATCTTTAAATTTTATGATTCGAGTCAATAGCGAATTGAATAGCAAATTGACATTGGATCAAAGGAATAATTTATAAATTCAACGTGCTAAATTACTTATTATCCTTTTCAGAATTTAAATAAAAAATAAATCAAATCAAAAACCTTACATTCCACGATTCAAGTCAATT
>NMUG010009237.1:0-11347 GCA_002855965.1 Monotropa hypopitys
ATTGTTACGTCATCTAGCCAAAGCTAGTCAATCACGTCGTTCGCATAATTAATCGTGTCAAGTAAATTTGGTTCATTCCTATCACAATTCCTAGCCAGTGCTAGTTAATTATATACGAGAGTCATTAAGTCCATTTAGTTTCATTCATGACTTAACCATGCTATAATTGACCCGACATGCGACCAATGATCATCACACATGTCCCATGTATCAAATGCATCTGTCAAGTCCCAAATATACTCAATGTCATACATTTCAACTCAATTTGAAGATATGACTACCAATTGACCAAAAGTCCTAAATGTAGAAATTAGGGTTCATATAAATTTTGGGGTTTTTCACATGAATGATCCAAACATAAAATTGAACCTAGGGGAGTATAGATATATCCCTAAGGTTTATAAACCCTTAACTAATTTCATGATTTAAACCCTAACCCTAGACCAAATATTCCAACACAAATCTAGGTACAAAATCGATGAAATTAAACACATTCAAGAGGGGGGAAAGAGAAGGCACAATCAAGGAGATGATAGAGATAAATAAATCCTACCTTAGGTGAGCTTTACCAAATTCCTAGAACTCGAACCTTGACATATGTCTTCGATATGTTGCTTGCCGGAGAGCCCTTGACGTGGGGAGCGACCTTTCTCCTTGCCAAATATTCAATGGAGGCTTGGAAGGCCTTGGATTTGTAGAGAGAAGTGAGAGGGTGAAGATGAAGGTAGAGAGAGATACACTTTAGGGTTTGAAAAATGAAACGAGTGAATGCCCAAATTCGGATTATGGGTTGGTTATATACCCCCAAGCAAAAGACCACGTGATGTAGGACAAAGGCCTATGCATAACACCGAGCAGACTTCAGCCCCAGCCGAGCTCAGCACCCCTTCCTTCTAGTCAGCCACACAGTGCACTACAGATGTCGAGATGCCAGATGCCGAGCTACCACCCTCACAGTACTGCCTCAAGGAACTTCAGCATAGCCCGGCCAGTCCAGTTCAGCACAGCCCGGCTAGTCCAGTTCGTACTAGTTCAGTATGGCAACCTACGTCAGCACGGCCTCAGCAATTGATCCTCAGCTCGGCCATCCTCCCGCACTGCTATTGGAATAAAACCACACGGGGACCACCCGACATCCTCTGACAATTTCTTTTTATGTTAGGGATTGTACACTTGTAATCATTTACTTTTTTTCCTTTTGTTTGTATTAGCCGCCATTCATTTTAGGGTTTTCTTCCCTTGTATTCCTCGGTGGCTATATAAGCCAAGAGATGTACAGACTCATACAACTTTTATCAATATTGAAACCCTCTTTCGAACCAGAGCTCGTCTCTCTCTCGTCTTCAGGTGGACTTCTGAGTTTGTGGTGGATTCCAGTGCTGTTAGGTGGATTCCTAACACTTCTACCGAGCTACGGTGTTAGTTTGTTTCTCTCATTATAGATTACGGTATTAATCTGTCTGCCCCTTAGCGATTCTGTTTCCCAGAATCATCTGCCCTCCTCATTTCCCCTGCGTTCTGTGTCAGTTGGTATCAGAGCCTACTTACAATGGACGATGGTCTGGAAGATCGATCAGCTACAGTAGGAGATTTGAGAGTTGTCGGACAGGAGTTGCGTGAACTATGCGAACTTGTTGAACACCTTACCGGTGAGTTTGCTCATGTTCAGGTCCGTCAAGAGCAGGCTCAAGTTTTCCCTGAACCTGTGGGCCAGAGTGATGTACAAGCCAGAGTTCCAAGACGAGTTCCTCATCAACACCCCATGCCTGCAGTCTTATCAGACTCATACAGTGATGTCAATGAGAGGGTACTTAACTATGGCGACCAAGAGAGACCTACGGAGAACAGAGATTACCGGATGAAGGTGGAGTTACCTTCATTTGATGGCTATTTGGATGTGGAAGGATTTCTTGACTGGTTGACAGAGGTTGAACGTTTCTTCGATTACATGGGTATCGAAGAGGAGAAAAAGGTTAAGTTTGTGGCCTACCATCTCAAGAGTGGCACCTCAACCTGGTAGGATCAGTTACAGATGTCCTCGAGCACGACAGAACAAAGCCCAGATACGCTCATGGCCCAGGATGAAGAAGCTGTTGAAACAGAGGTTCTTGCCTGCTAACTATGAGCAGCTGTTGTTCCACCAGTATTAGAATTGCAAGCAAGGGCTCAGGTCTGTCAGAGCTTACACGGAGGAGTTCTACAGGTTATCATCTCATCATGACCTGGTAGAAAATGACAACCAACAGGTGGCTAGGTTTAACAATGGCCTACTCTTGTCTATCCAAGACCGAGTGGTGTTACACCCAGTGTTTACCCTCAATGAGGCTATTGAACTAGCTTTACGGGTTAAAGCCCAGCTAGACAGGATCAGCGCGGGAGCTCAGAAATTCAGCAGGACCACGGCATGACAGGTGCCAGGTGGGAGAAGGGAACTTCCAAATCAGATATGTGGCAGCGCGGCCAGTGGAGGAGCAGCCGTAGGAAGTTCAAGTGCTACTCAACCAATGCGGCAGAGCAGTAAATAGGTCGCTGCACCCTAGAAGAGCTCACCAAGCCCTTACACACCATCTTCCCTGCCTATCAAGTGTTACAGGTGTAAAGAGCCAAGTCATCGCTCCAACAATTGCCCAAACAGATGAGTTGCTAACCTTGCTCTACAAGGAGATGAAGAGGAAGAGCTGTTGGAGGACCAGGCTCAAGAGTTTGATGAACAGGAAGTGGTGGAAGCTGATGAGGGAGTTGTTTTGGTTTTCTGCAGATTACTGTATTCTCCCAGGATAGAAGCTAAGACTCATAGGCACAATATCTTTTGCACTCACTGTATAGTCGGTCAAAGAGTGTGCGAGCTGATTATTGATAGAGAGAGCACAGACAACATAGTTTCCCGGACTATGGTGGATAAGCTTCAACTGAAAACAGAAGATCATCCCAATCCATACAAGATTGGTTGGATTAATGATGGTGGAGAAGTCAAGGTCAGTGAACATTGCATGGTACAACTTTCTATTGGCGAGAAGTACAAAGATGAAGTGATATGTGACGTAGTGGACATGTTAGCTTGCCATTTGCTGCTAGGCAGACCTTGGCAATTCGATGTTGGGTCTACCCACAATGGTCGTCTCAACACTTATTCTTTCATGCACCACGGGACCAAGATTACTTTGGTTCCCATAGGAGGACAAAAGCCTAGAGAGACCCACACTGCAAGCAAAACTCTACTCGTAGTGCCAGAGTTGGGAAGAGAAGGGCTGGAGGAGCATGAAGTGCACCTAGTGGTGGTGAAAAGAGAAGGTCCACAGCCGACCAGCGTACCTGCTGAGCTTGAGCCCATGATTGAAGAATTCAGCTCAGTCCTTTCAGCCGAGCTGCCAGACGGTTTACCCCCAGCACGGGACATACAACATCAGATAGACCTAGTCCCAGGATCACGTCTCCCTAACTTTCCGCACTACCGGATGAGCCCAGCAGAGCATGCCGAGCTGCAGACCCAGATCAATGAGCTGATCAAGAAGGGGTTTCTCCATGAAAGCATGATCCCATGTGCAGTGCCCGCACTACTCATGCCAAAGAAGGATGGGAGTTGGAGAATGTGTGTTGACAACCGAGCTATCAACAAGATTACTATCAAATACCGTTTCCCCATTCCCCGACATGAGGATATGTTGGACCAACTGGCAGGAGCTACAATCTTTTCGAAGCTGGATTTGAAGAGTGGCTACCATCAGATCAGAATCCGCCCAGGAGATGAGTAGAAGACAGCCTTCAAGACCAAGGATGGCCTGTACGAGTGGCTTGTGATGCCATTTGGGTTGTCCAATGCTCCAGGCACAATCATGCGGCTTATGACTCAGGTACTCCGCCCTCTTATTGGATCCTATATCATTGTTTATTTCGATGATATCCTAATCTATAGCCGTAGCCGACAAGCACATCACCAACACCTGAGAGAGGTCTTGGTATTGTTTAGAAACAATAGCCTTCACGTCAACTTGAAGAAATGTAGTTTCTTGACCAACAACCTAGTGTTATTAGGCTTTGTGGTCAGCGCATATGGGATGACAGTTGATCAAGAGAAGGTCCGAGCTATTCAAGAATGGCCAACACCCACATCCGCACATGATGTGAGGAGCTTCCATGGTTTGGCTACCTTTTATAGGAGATTCATCAAGGTCTTCAGCACCATTGCAGTGCCAATGACAGAGTGTTTGAAGATGAAGCAGTTTGACTGAACTAGTGAAGCCGAGCAGAGTTTTGCCGAGCTCAAGGATAAACTCTCCTTAGCACCAATCTTTGCTCTGCCTAATTTTAATAAATTATTCGAAGTTCATACGGATGCCAACAATGTCAGAATTGGAGCTATTCTCTCCCAAGATGGCTGACCAGTGGCTTACTACAGTGAGAAGCTGAGTGAGGCAAGGAAGAATTGGATTGCGTATGAGCTGGAGCTCTATGCGGTTATTCAAGCTCTTAGAGTTTGGGAGCATTACCTAATTCATCAGGAGTTCGTGCTGCACACTGACAACAAGGCTTTGGAGTTCCTAAACAGCTCAGCTACCATTAATCGGAAACATGCCAGATGGATCGCTCGTGTCCAAGCTTTCAAGTTTGTTCTAAAGCACACTGCGGGAACCTCTAACTGAGCTGTTGATGCCCTTAGCCGCAGAGCATCCCTTCTTGTTGTTGCCTGCACATAGCTAGTGGAATTTGACTTCCTCAAGGAGTTGTACGGGGAGGATAAAGACTTCCAGGATTTGTGGTCTCAATGTTAACTCAGTAAGACCGGATTGAATGACTTCCTTATCCATGAAGGGTATCTATTCAAGGAAAATCAGTTGTGTATCCACAGGTCCTCATTACAAGAATTGCTAGTCAGGGAGGTTCACTGCGGCGGACTTGGAGGACATGTAGGACGTGATAAGACTATCCAGCAGGTGGAGGATAGATACTATTGGCCCCAACTCAAGCGGGATGTTGGTCGATTTATTCAGAGATGCTATGTATGCCAAACGGCCAAGGGGCAGACCCAGAACACAGGGCTCTACACTGCATTGCCTCTTCCCGAGGCACCATGGGAGGACATGTCCATGGATTTTGTGCTCGGGTAGCCCAGAACACAAAGAGCCGCAGACTCAATCATGGTGGTGGTTGATAGATTTTCGAAAATGGCATACTTTGTGGCATGCAGGAAAACTCATGACGCCTCAAATATTGCCAATCTTTTCTTCAGAGAGATTGTTCATCTGCACGGCATGCCCAAAACAATCACATCGGACAGAGACAGTAAGTTCCTCAGCCATTTCTGGAGAACCTTGTGGGCCAGATTTGAGACCAGCCTCCAATTTAGCAGTATGTGTCATCCGCAGACAGATGGCCAAACAGAGGTGGTCAATCGCACACTCGGCAACATGCTACATTACCTAGCTGGAGACAGGCCCATGCAGTGGGACCTCCAGTTTCCCCAAGCAGAATTCGCATTCAACAACACCGTCAACAGATCCACAGGCCACACTCCTTTCCAGGTTATGTATCGACATGTTCCAACCCACACTCTGGACCTTGTCCCTTTACCTCCTCAGCCAGGAACCAACTGGACTTCTGAGCACCGAGCAGCAGATGCTGTCTGCACACTTATTGACACCAGGGCCAGACTTGACGAATCCAATGCCAAGTATAAGTGCCAGGCAGATAAACGCAAAAGGAGGAAGGTATTTGGAGAAGGAGATATGGTTATGGTTCATTTTCGCAAAGACATATTCCTAGTAGGAACATACAGCAAGCTGCAAATGAGAAGAGTAGGTCCTTGCAAATTCTTTAGCAGAATCAATAACAACGCGTACAAGGTGGATCTTCCTGATGGTTTGCACATTTCCAACACCTTCAACATCGGAGATCTGATTGACTATCACCCTCCAGAGCACTTAGAAAACTCGAGGACGAGTTCATCTTTAGTGGGGGAGCCTGATGTAGGACAAAGGCCTACGCATAACACCGAGCAGACTTCAGCCCCAGCCGAGCTCAACACCCCTTCCTTCTAGTCAGCCGCACATCGCACTACAGATGCCGAGCTGCCACCCTCACCGCACTGCCTCAAGGAACTTCAGCACATCCCGGCCAACCCAGTTCAGCACATCCCGGCCAGTCCAGTTCGTACCAATTTAGCACGGCAACCTACGTCAGCACGGCCTCAGCAATTGATCCTCGGCTCAGTCGTCCTCCCGCACTGCTATTGAAATGAAACCACACGGGGACCACCCGACATCCCCTGACAATTTTTGTTATCACGTTTTAGGTTCTGTTAGGGATTGTACACTTGTAATCATTTACTTTTTTTTATTTTTTTTGTATTATCTGCCATTCATTTTAGGGTTTTTCCCTTGTATTCCTCAGTGGCTATATAAGCCAAGAGATGTACAGACTCATACAATTAATATCAATATTGAAACCCTCTTTCGAACCAGAGCCCGTCTCTCTTTCGCCTTCAGGTGGACTCCTGAGTTGCTGGTGGATTCCAGTGCTGTTAGGTGGATTCCTAACACTTCTACCGAGCTATGGTGTTAGTTCATTTCTCTCATTACAAATTACGGTGTTAATCTGTCCACCCCTTAGCGATTCTGTTTCCCAGAATCGTCTACCCTCCTCATTTCCCATGCGTTCTGCATCACCACAATACCCCCACTCAAACTCAACAAAAACACACTTTCGGTGACCTTCGTCTGGACGAAGCCCCATCATCGTCCGGACGACGACCCTCGTCCGAACGGGAAACCCCCATCGTCCGAATGACCACTCCTGGAGCATTCTGCACCCTTCTTGCCTAGCTCATCCGGACGAGCTTAATCCGTGGTCCAGACGACATAATCAGAAATTTCTAGAAATGAGTCCTAATGACTCCGGCTCGTCCCAACTCATCTCCCCGACACTTTACCAACATTCCTCGCATCAAATTGACATCCTAAGGAATTCCCACGCCCCTTCCAAAGGTCATACGCATTCTCACAACGTTAAAAAACAATTAAATATCTAAAACAAAATTATAAAAACACGAGTCGTGACATCCTCATTGAAAGGTTGTAGGCCACCATTGAAGGTCCTAGGTTAACCGTTGTAGGCCTCCCTCGAAGGTCCTAGTGTAATGGTTGGAGGACACCCTTGAAGGTCCTCACTCAATTGTAATTTGTAATCACATTCGGTGGTTACTTATGTTAGTGGAATCCTTCACAAGTTGTGGAGGAAGTGGACATAGGTAGGGAAAGACACTCCCTATTGAACCGCTACACATCTTTGTATTGTCTCTTTCTCTCTCTCTCTCTATCCTTTGCACTTTTAATACTTGTGATTGTGATATTTTGTGTTGTCAAAATACATTTTCAATCTAAATTCAAAGAATCAAAACAATCCCAGAAACCTCAACTGTTGTCGTATTACAACAACTTAAGTGTAACGGAAGGGTTTTTGTATTGACTCTAGAATTGGGATTATAATATATTTTGATATATTATTTGGTTTGATTTCTTGTTGTGCAAGTTTAGGTGATTGAATTTTTGTTTGGTCATCATTGTTGGTAGACCAATTCACTCACCCCTCTTGGTTGCCTTTGTGGACGAACAATATTGGATGGGATGTGAACTATTTGGGTTGGCTATTATAGCGGGAATTTCATTCCTTGAGTGGATTCTCACTCATGACATTGCACAATAGGAGTTTGCACTAGGCCCTCCCGACGGGTTAGGGAATACAAGCAAATTTGCATGGGTAATTAGTCGACATGCTTCTACCACAAAACACAGCCGAAACTCAATAATTCACTGAAAATTTTGGTAAAATGATAAGACCAAAAATTCCTTAAATTCAATAAGGAATTTGTTGGACTCACATGAATTCATCAAGGTGAAGGAACTTGGAACTTTGACATGAAGTTAGAATGGAAACAAAATTTAGAAGACTTGTATAAGTTGACAATAATGGACCCTCATGCATGCATCATACTTTCTGTAAACCAGCACTCACTCACGATAACCATATAAATCTTAGTATTTGTCTTTCTTTACAAGGCTTTACCTAACACTCTATTTTAGGTACCGAGTCTCAAGCTTGATTGGAGACGGCATTCCAAGATCCTTGGGGTGCATTGGGGTGAGCATCAGTTTGGTAGCTTGATAGTTCTCTCATTTCATTTGTGTTTTTATTGTACTTGTTTTCTTTATTTAAGCCCCGAACATTCCTTTTTGTAAGGATTATAATTCTAAACAATATGACCTGGATGCATTTTGGTTCATGCACTCTCACCATGAATTATGGGGATTATTATGATGGTAGTTAGTTTGTCATATGTTATTCTATTTAAAACAATATGGCTTGAAAAATTATGGGTGTTACAATTGGTATCAGAGATCATGTTTTCAAAAACCTAGGGACATTGGGCAAACACATAGTCTCAATGGGCATATTTTATTGCATTGCATAACATGTGGTGTGATTGGTGTTATTGTGTTCATGGCACGAGGTCTTGAGGAAAATTTATGATAACAATGACCTAAGAAATTATGCTTCAAATTCTATCTTTTATTGGTAGTTAGGGTATATTTGATCCTCATTGGTTCTCCTCAGATTGGTTCCACCATTATTTGTTTGGCATTGATTTCCATTCTTATTATTGTTATTCAATTCTTGTCTTTTTTCCAAGATGTAATCCTTGATGGTTGTACTTTGAGTTTGTTTAGGTCGCGAAAGAGGACGCTGTGAGGTCCCTATCTATCACAACTCAACCCAAAACGGGCTATGACCGTCCAACGAGCAAGCTCGCAAAGGCCTATATTAATGAGTTAAGGGATTTCATCATTAAATAATAAGTGCAAAGCGTTGAACAAATACCCAGAAGTGCATAAATAATATTTCATTACCCACGATTCTTCTTTTATAATGGTTGAAGCTCATAATGGCCCTTAAAAATAAGAGATTGCAATAAAAGTGATAATCTTTAAGCCTCCAATCTAAGTCTCCTCAAGTCCTGCTGAATTTTTTTAGAGAAAATACATAAGCATTATGTTAGAGTGAATTAAGACACGTCAGAGTTACTAGTTTCTATGGATAAATAATATCAGTGAACAAATTCATTTCTTTTTCTCAACATAGTAGTCATGTGGATTATTATCTTGTGATTGTAATCAGGGCTCATTGGCCTCAAAATCGTAGTTAAATCAAGCCTATGCCCTTCACCCCAGGTCCTTCGGTGCATAACTTATTTTTGTAGATATTCTGTGATATTTTGATCTTCACGGTATCAGTTATCTATACAGAGCAACCCTAGGACAATCATGTGTATATAGAGATGGCATGATATTACCCAATGATCACCCGGTCATGATTCCATCCTTATTATCCATGCCCTACCGGTTTTAGATTCATTCCCTGGCATCCGAGCTACCGTATCACAGTTCATATCATTCAATCATGTCAAACATTTTGTAGGTTGTCCATCCATGGTAATTAAAAGAGTGTGCATGCCAACTTTATTTCATTTCAAAAGTCAATCATAATATTGTTGGATGCTCATTAGTATGAAACATACATTTTTTAAATGTTTAGCATGCTTAAATCATACAAGTAAAAATAAAGATTCACCTAATTTTTCTTGTCGTTAAGTCTTTTTACTCAAGTATTGCTCAAGCCCAAATCTGGCACATCAATTACAAAATCTATCATTTTATTGTCTTTCATATTTTAGCATAACCAATCTGTTCTTAGGCTTATTGCTGAATAGATCTTTCTAGACCGAGTTTGACCGAGCAGCTCTCTGGCTAAGTGACACATTGGTTGGTCATAACAAGGGTAAAGCCTACTGAACTGAAGGCTTAAGGGCGGAAGGGTTCATGTGCCGAACTGCCGAGAAAAGCTATGTCCATATAGAGTAGGTTACGCCGAGCAGAAACAAGTACTGCCGATAGGTTACTTGCTTGGACAAGACAATGGTTTTGCTGACTGGCCATTTTGCAGAATAGCTGAGCTCAACAAGAGCGCGGGAACCAAGTGTTCCAGAAGTTTGATTGGTCAAAATGAGTCCAAATGCATTTATAAGTGTTTGGGGCCAATTGTCTATTATATTTGATGTTTAGACGAGCAAGGAATTACCCAAAAGCTAAAGAACGGACTGGTTTTAGCCGAGCACGAGTGCTCTGACAACAAAACAGGTCAGCAACATTTGGTTCATCGACTACGTGACCGGAATGGTCTTACCGAGCAGGTGGAAGTCTTGCCAAATAGATTCTAAGGGATCTGGATGTATTCAAAGATATGCTGAGCACAAAAGCATCTTGTCGGACCTTAATCAAAGTCTTATTTAAGTGTGGCTAGGTGTTGGACGGATAGAAGTAGGTTTGGTCGACCACTTCAAGGGTTTGCCGAGTTGTTACCAGTGCGGCAAGGGCTCTTAGTGGTCTTGCAGAACAGGAGCAAGTGTTCCTTACAGGCCTTGTGTGTATGGACCTTTAAAAGGAATGTCGAAGAACAATTATTAAGTGTTTAAAAATAGGGAGAGATTTATCTTTGGCCGAAGTGCTGAAGTCCAGAGGTCTGACTTTTGGAAAACAAGTGAGCTCTGGTGATCCGGAGGGGTGTTTTTCGAACAAGGTGGAGACCAACTATTCTGGAAATCTGATTTTTTAAACACTGGAAGGTTGTCCAAAGGGGTGGCCGAGCTGAGCATGAACGAAGGGTTGCTTGGGAGACAATTGTCGAGCCATTACCTAGCTAGATAGAAAATTGATCGGAATATAGTTTGGACTGAGGAGAGTTATGAATGCTCTGAGAGTTTGGTGAGTCGAAATGAATGCCAAAGGAATGCTTATATAGTATGAAATGGGGTAGTTGATCCTCATTAATGCTTTGCTCGGAATGCCGAGATACCACCCGCCCATCCTATGACCGTCTGCCTGACATAGTCGAAAGCTGTTCCGCCGCCTAACAGACTGGCTTTTTCGCAGCTTTTGTGGCTGCTTTAGCTGCCTAGCTACTGACTGGTCAGCTGACGTGTGTAACGACCCGTATTTTGTAATCGATTTCAGACTAAAGTAAGAAAAACTCATATAATCGAACGAAAATAATCAAATGATAAGGAGAGATATGCAATATCAAACTACAACTTCTATATGCATAAAAAACAATAACACTTGATATTGAAAAATACTCCCTCTAAGATTAAGCATCCTAGGATAAAATATAATGGGGAAAATAAACAAGTGATATGTATACTTTAAAGAACATGCATAAGAGAGTTTTGACATACGGTAAATGAATCCAATCAAATACATCCAGATAGGAAAATGTCAAGCATGAAAACAAGACTAGAGAT
>NMUG010009238.1:0-11347 GCA_002855965.1 Monotropa hypopitys
TCTAATTCTTAATGTTTAGAAAGGTTCTAGATTTTGGGGTGATTGAGGTTTAGCTTTCGAGACTCGAAAAATATTTTAGGCGATGTTGGGGTACATTTGGGTGTTGTAATCAATGGAGGAATGTTTAGAATTGATTTTGGACTTAAGAAAATAGTAGGTCTCAAAATAGTTAAGTATGAGTCCAAATAGCGTCTGGAGTGCGATGGGCGCGTTCAGGGGGCACCGGGCACACAAAGGGCCCCTCGAATAGAGTGTGGCACATGAGGGACACGACCTCACGCCAGGGGAGCGCGCCCTGAGTGCGCACGTGCCTAGCTGATGCTAGGTGATGGTTGATTGGTTTTTGGGTCAGATTTGAGTGGGTTAAGTCATTCCAAATACATTTCTACGGATTTTAATTAGATTTAGGCGTGTTTTCTTATTAACTTAACACATCTATAAACATTTATTAGGGTTTCTTAAAGTCTAAGGGAGACAAGAAAGAGATTCTTGGTCAATTGAAGGCTCGAAAATAATCTGAGGTCGTTTTTGTCACGCCCCTTCCCGGATAAGAATTATTTAGAATAAAAATCATCTGAGGTGGCGATGACTAAAAATTAAACTCTGAACCTTAATAATGTTTAAAGAAATACACATTCATTATATTAATATATTACACTATTCCAGGATCTATTCAAAAGGGAAATGATATTTGTTGGGGGGTAAGCCTTTCTTGCGGTGGTTAGCTGCTGTGAACGGAGGAGATGAGCTGTGGTGGTGTGACTGGACCTAGCTGCACAGGTAACAAACGTTAGGCTACCGGCGGCGTCGCCGGTGGACCCTCCGATGGCAAAGTCAGCAAGAGTTTAGAGTGAGAAAGTAAATGGACAAAGCTTTTGCTAGTGAGAGAGAGTCTACCTTGCATTGAATGCTCATCTGTATTTATAGGACATCGGAGAGTGGGAGACACGCGCTTCGGCGCGGGTGAGCTGGTGTGGCAGATCATGAGGCAGTGTGCATATCTCCTCTGAGTGTCTGAACGTGTGGCCGACCGGTCGGCCCTGACAGTGTCAGGCAGCGCCGCCTGACAGCATTGGGCGCTAGAAAAGCTGACAGAGCATGCCTGACATTTTGCGGGAATCACGAAAAAGCTGACTCTGTGTCAGGCGTGTGTCTGCCATGTGCGCAAAACCCGGGATGCTGTCCCCGAGGGAATCTTCGTTGTGAACAAAGCACTTTGTCCTGTCTGGCCGAAGCGAGCTGCTTCGGCATTGCTGGCTGTAGACCGGGCCATCCTGGCTGGGGGGCCTCCTGTACAGAAGTGATCCCAAGGGAGCCTCTCTTGTCGGCCCTTGCCCTGCTCGTCACATGACCTTGATTCCATATTCTATCGGCTAGGCGCCTCCTCTGGGCTTTGAGTCTCTAGGCCGGAGAGAGCCCCAGATAGGCCCTGGCACCGGCCCAGCTCTGCTCGGACGCCTGTTGGCTGGCCTGTGTCGTGGTCCTCCTGGAGGAGGTCGTGGCTCTGGCCTCCTGAGAGTTCGGCCCCCAACAATAGCCCATCAACCCCTTTAGCCAGATATTTTGGCCAAAGCGGGGTTGACTTGGTGCCGATAGGTTGTGTAGGTGCCGAAGGGAGGAGCGTCGGACCACTGATTTGACTTGAGATTTGAACCTCTAACACCATTTAATGAACCATCATTATGACATCGCTGACGTGTCACATTCTGTGGAAACGGCGCGTCTAACATGACGTCACGCGGACAAGTGTCGCGTCGTTGGGCATCATGCGTTTGATCTGGCAGTTGGGTGGCCCTACGTGTCACCCTGCGGTTGGCTGGAGCTGCGGCTGATGGGACAGCGTGCAGGCGTGCTGTCTGGCATGCAGCGCCAGCGTACTTCTCGAGGCGGCGCAATAATTATAGGAGCGTGGTGACCGCCTGGACCGGCTCGGCCGGTCACCCGGTTTTTGGACTTCCAGTCACCCTATAAAAGGGAGACTTAGGGTTTCTGGAGAAACCTGTTTGCCCCAGAGCTCCCTCTTCCCTTGGCGATTTCCAGCAACCGCGCGCAGCGTCTCCGGCCACCGTGACCCCTGTTTCCATTGCTCGTTTTCCAGCCTTCTAGCCCTCTTCATCATCTTAGGTAACTGTTAACCTCCATTTCCGCAGTTCTTCTCGACTTTCTTCTGATTTTCTTGGTCGTTTTTGCGACCTCTTGATGGCTGTTCGTTTCTCCCCGCCGTTATTGGAGACCATGAAGCTTTTGGCAGGCTTCTGGGCTTCTAGGCTGGGGATGGGCGCTCGCCCTGTTCACTGACACGTCTGAGTGGTGTTTGGTTGAGCACACTTTGCCTTCCCGTCATTTTTGCGATGTTTTTTTAGGTTCAGGTGCATCCCTTCTGCCATTTTTTGTCGCCTGGAACCCTCTTGCAAGTTTCTGGGCCACAAGGTTGAGGATGAGTACTCATCCTGCGCTTGGCCGAGCCGAGTTGGCCTTGACCGTTGCTTGAAGACCAAGCCAACAGTTTCCCTGTGCTTCACCGCGTAGGTTGATGCCGGACCGACTAACGATGCCCTCTTGTTTGTTTTCTTTTCAGATCCAACTATGGCTCCGAAGCGACGGTCCGACAAGTTCAGGCAGTACCTGGACACTCCCGAAGACCTTCGGCACTTTCGTAAGGAGTATGACATCCCGGCCTACGTGCACATTCTGCTAGCCCCTATCGGCCATAAAGAGCAGGGACCGCAGCACATCGTTGTGCCGGTCGTTGCTGTCGTTGAGGGGGGAGTACGGTTCCCCTTTTATCCTATCCTTACCCATTTCTTCGGCACTCTCGGCATCACTCCGTTCCAAGTAACGGTAAACACATATAGAATCCTGCTGGGAGTGGCCAAGTTGAACGAGTCCCTTCCACGGGAGAGCCGACTCACCTTCGATGACATCTTTGGCTGTTACTACGTCGGCTATAACCAGAAGTCGAAGAAGTACTATCTGGGCCGTAGACCTGGCCAGAACGGCCTGATTGTCGGCCTACCGAACTCAGATAAATATGTCGAGGACGTGATGATCGTCTCCGGCCACTTTTTTATTCCATTTCACCATGGCCAAGGTCATGTGTACACCGTGCCGTTTTTAGAGGGTGTCCCTGGTAAGCTTTATCTCTTCGGCCAAAGTTACTTTCTTTTAGTTTGATTTTCTGACAGTCTTCCTCTTGTGCAGACGTTGGGGTCCTCAGCGGTTTGAAGAACGCCGCCGACAGTGACAGGGTAAAGGCTTTCTCTGCCTTTTCGGAAGCTAGACGCTGGGCTCCAACACTGTTGGAGTATACTCCATCTTACACCCACACGCTTCGGCCACGACCTGCCCCGGCCGAGACAGCTGCTAGACGCTCAGCCGATCCCTCTGCTACTCATCCAGCCGAGCCTTCTGCTACGCAGCCAGCCGAACCTTCTGCTTCTCCATCTGTCGAGGAGGTAGACATGGGACCCGTAAAAGTTATCAACCTTGAATAAGAATTCCTGGCCGATGAGCCGGAGGGCTTGGACGTCGAGCCCGTGGTGGCAGTGCTGAAGGAGACGACGGCAAAAAAACATACCGATGATGTTCTTGACAGGCTGCAGAGAACTCACCGGGAGAGGAGGCCCTGGACTGATGGAGACGGGAAATCGACCGAGCACTCCTCGGCTGCTGCGGAGAAGAGTTCCGCCCAAGATCCCGCGGCACAGGAGATGGCGGCATCCTCTCTTAAAGAGATAATTCCTTTTGAGCCGAAGCTCTCCTACGAGGGCATTGTTCCCGAGATGGGGGACACGCTAGAGGAGCGCCCCGGCGTGGCACTAGCTCTGGCCCAGGCCTTCACTTTGCCGAGGGAGATGGAGCGCCTTCCCACAGGCCCCGGTCCTGTTTTCGCAGGATGATGTACTACGACGCAATGGTAAGCACAACTGCCTTGAACTTATTGAACCTGCTTCCTTCGGTATTTTCGTTGATAACTCGTCTTTTTGCAGATGATGCACGCTGGTGCCGGCGTGGATCAGTGCCCCGGTCAGCTCCAGGCTAACTGAAAGCTGACCGACAAGGCAGCGGCGGAGAAGCTCGCCGAGGTCCGAGGGTCCTTGTCCGCGCTGGAGGAGAAGAACAAACAGATCCTAGCGACGGTCGAGATCAACGTGGCGGAGCTGGCCGCCAAGAATGCTCGGCTCGCAGACCTCTAGGCTGCAGTCCTCCGGCTGAAGGAGGAGAAGGAGGAGGTGCAGAAGAAGGCAGCTACCGATGCAGAGGCAGAATACGCCAAGGGGTATGAAGATGCGGCGGCTGAGTGCCGTAGTCAGGTTGGCCCACTGAGGGAGAAGCTTTTCAAGAAGGGATGAGTCAATTGCAAGGTCGCCTCGGGGTCTGAGGACAGTCCTGAGGGCGTGAGGGAGATTCCTCCAATGAGGTCCTGCAAGGCTGGGGCTTGGCTTCTATCTGCTCCACCGGCCCCTCCTGTTGCCGTGACGGGGGTTGCAACTCCGGCCGTCGGGACTGGAGCCGTTGTGGGTTATCCTCCTCTTGGGACCGAGGTGCCCGGATCTGGAGCTAGCGGCTCTACCCAGCCAACTGTTTGACTATCCATGCGCTCCTTTTTTGTTTGCTTTTTGTTTTTTGTCTGGACCGAGCCGATCTGTGGCTGGTCCTTCTCTTGAATTAATGAATATTTGAACGTTTGCCTCAAATTTCTTTGTCTGTTCGGCTATTTGCATAGTGTACCCTTCTTCCCCCCGTCGAGGAAAAGGTTTTGGTCAGCCACGGCTTTGCCCTCGGCTTGGTGCTATACTTAGATTGCATTGCTGATTGCTTCGGTACTATACCGTAGCAACCCTTGCACATTTGAGATGAATGTAAACTTTTTGAGGGGTCCTTCGGTAATATGGCGCCGATGGACTGTAAGTCTCCTCGGCAAAGCCACCGAGGAGATGCATGCACGTTTTGTAGATAAACGGCAACTAAGTGCTTCTTCGGTGGTATAGCGCCGAAGAGCTGTAAGCCTCCTCGGCAAAGCCACCGAGGAGCTGCATGCATGTTTTGTAGATAAACGGCAACTGTGAGCTGCTTCGGTGATATAGCGCCGAAGAGCTGTAAGTCTCCTCGACATGCACGTTTTGTAGATAAACGGCAACTAAGAGCTGCTTCGGTGGTATAGCACCGAAGAACTATAAGCCTCCTCGGCAAATCCACCGAGGAGCTGCATGCACGTTTTGTAGGTAAATGGCAACTATGAGCTGCTTCGGTAGTTTAGCACCGAAGGAAAAGATAAACAATTTTGCGCAAGAAATTTGAAAACCAGACTTTTATTGATTGAGGGCCTTAGGCCAGATTTACAGAGTCAGTGGTAGTACAATCTCAGGTTTGTAGCATTCCACGGCCTTGGAATTGGGGTGTCGTCCAGGTCTTCAAGCCGATAAGTCCCGGTCCCTGCATGACCGGTCACCCTATACGGCCCTTCCCAGTTTGGACCGAGCTTGCCGTCTGAACTTTTCTTCTTGTTCCCCATCACTTTTCTTAGGACAAGATCGTCAACTTTGAATGCCCTGGGCCGAACCGTCCATGCAAAGTTTCTGGCTACTCCTTGCTGGTAGGCGGCTAGTCTGATCCTAGCCGAGTCTCTTCTTTCTTCGGTCGGGTCCAGGTCCATTTGAATCACTGCGCTGTTCGTTGGCTCATTGAAGACTTCGGTTCTGAGAGTTGGTAGACCGGCGGCAGAGCTTGTTCGGCGAGGACTTTGTCGACCTGAGGGTCCTTTGGCCGAGGAGAGAATTCTGCAAGGAAGTTGGCCAGGATTTGACCCTTTCATAATCTTTAAAGGAAAAAGTGATGGAATACCTTGAGTCCGGCTTCGTCTTCTTCGGCATTGGTTGGACGACAAGAATCTCCTTTGCCTCGATCTGTTGGAGCTCAGACCGAAGCTGCTCCTCTCGTCGGTGATCCACTGTCCCGTGGATCACGTTGATAATGCGCAGGGCAGACTTGGGGTCTTCCTTCGGCGAAACAGTGGCCGTCTTTCCTGTGTCAATGAACTCCCCAAGATGGCCGGCAGTGACCAACTCCTCTAGAAAATCTTTGTAAGCTCGACAGTTGGTTGTGAGGTGGCCCTTCTCCCTGTGATAGGAGCATCTGAACTTGTCATTGCCACCTCTCTGCACTCCTAACCTCTTCTCTGGCCACCTGAAGTACGAATCCTTTTCGATTTTGCATAGGAGCATAAAGGTTGGCTATTTGAAGACACTGGTGTGAGCCACGTACTCGTATGGCTTGTAGGTCCAAGGTTCCCCGGGCTAGACGGTATTGGTCTCTTTTCTCCTGACCAGATTGGTGTGGTTGCTGGAGCCTTGGCCGGAGCGTTGGTCGGCTCTACTTCGCTCTTCCTTGGCCTCCTCCAATTTTGCGTGGAGTTTGATTCTGGCCATGAGCTCGTTCATTGTTGCCGGAGGGAAAAGCATCAGATTCTCGAACTCTCGGCTGGAGTGGTCCAGGCCGAGCTTGAAATATGTAACTGCGATTTTTTGATCGCAATCCTCAATCTCATTGTAGAGGTCCCAATATTGGGCCGCGTATTGACGCAGAGATTCTGACCTTGCTCGCCGAAGGCCGAGAAGGGAATCAACCTCCTTTTTGACTTTGGTACTGGTAATGAACCGAGCCTGGAAGGCCGTTGAGAGGTCTCTCCATGAGGAGATGGACCCTGTTGGCAGTCGGTCAAACCAGAGCAACCCAACCTCGCCGAGGCTGGATGGAAAAAGCTTGCACATCAAGGCATCTTCCCCAGAGTAGATGGACATCATTTGCCTGAAGTGCACTATATGAGTATACGAATCTATTTTGGGATCGTATTTGTTGAACTTGGGGGCTGAGAAGCCTGCCGGAGGCCTTGTAGCTTCAATTTCAGGAGAGAAGGGGGTACATGGAATTCTATCCCTGTCGGCACGGCTCGTAGGTCCGAGCTGGCAGGACATCCCTTCTTTGACTAACCTCCTGCTCTGAGAAATGACTACCTCTCTTGCCGTCGTGCCTCCTAGGCCTCGGCGGTGACTAATCTCGGGCCTGACAATTCCGCTGAGCTGCTGGGACTACGTTTGGGCTGAGGCGGTCGAACACTGGTGGCCTGGCGTTTGAAGTTGAACGCTCGTTCCTGGGCCGAGGAGGCAAGACTCGGCGCCTGACGCGGCGGTCCTCGTTGTCCCTCTCCCGGACAGGGATTTCTTCTATCCTTCCTCCCAGCCTATTCAGAGCTGAGGGCCTGGTCTGCTGAGACCTGCTCCTACTCTAAGACGGCTCCTGGTATTCCATGTCGTCCTTCTCGGCACGGTTCAGTGCTGGCGCTGCCCTTTTCTTCTCGGTAGCCTCCCTCAAGAGGGTCATTTCTCTTATGAGGGCATCAATTTGGTGATCCCTTCGGCCCAGATCGCCCTACAACTGGCGAATGTACTGCCTCGTAGTTAGCTTGGCCGGAGGGTCTGGACACTCGCTAGAGTAGTAGCTAGCGTCGCTGGCACGGACACGCTCAGGAGTGCGAAGAGTAGAGTCTCCAGCCCTGGCTACCTCTTTTCCCTTGTGCCTTCTGCCATCGGACTGGTTGTCTTTGGAAGTCATCTTCAAGCTCACAGTGGAAATCTGAATGTTAGAGAAAGGGTCCCCAACGGAGTCGTCAATTGTTGGGGGGTAAGCCTTTCTTGTGGTGGTTAGCTGCTGTGAACGGAGGAGATGAGCTGTGGTGGTGTGACTGGACCTAGCTGCACAGGTAACAAACGTTAGGCTACCGGCAGCGTCGCCGGTGGACCCTCCGATGGCAAAGTCAGTAAGAGTTTAGAGTGAGAAAGTAAATGGACAGAGATTTTGCTAGTGAGAGAGAGTCTACCTTGCATTGAATGCTCATCTGTATTTATAGGACATCAGAGAGTGGGAGACACGCGCTTCGGTGCGGGTGAGCTGGTGTGGCAGATCATGGGGAAGTGTGCCTGTCTCCTCTGAGTGTCTGAATGTGTGGCCGACCGGTCGGCCCTGACAGTGTCAGGCGGCGCCGCCTGACAGCATTGGGCAGCAGAAAAGCTGACAGAGCATGCCTGACATTTTGTGGGAATCATGGAAAAGCTGACTCTGTGTCAAGCGTGTGTCTGCCATGTGCGCAAAACCCAGGATGCTGTCTCCGAGGGAATCTTCGTTGTGAACAAAGCACTTTGTCTTGTCTAGCTGAAGCGAGTTGCTTCGACGTTGCTGGATGTAGACCGGGCCGTCCTGGGCTGGGGGGCCTCCTGCACAGAAGTGATCCCAAGGGAGCCTCTCTTGTCGGCCCTTGCCCTGCTCGGTCGCATGACCTTGATTCCATGTTCCATCGGCTAGGCGCCTCCTCTGGGCTTTGAGTCTCCGGGTCAGAGAGAGGCCCAGAGAGGCCCTGACGCTGGCCAAGCTCTGCTCAGCCGCCTGTTGGCTGGCCTGTGCCGTGATCCTCCTGGAGGAGGTCGTGGCTCCGGCCTCCCGAGAGTTCGGCCCACAACAATATTTACAAAATATTACAAATATTTTCCCTACCATTGTTCTTTTACTTATTTATATTACAGAACTTTGATTACAAGTGCAACCGGTTATGTATAAAAGGAGAAGAAAAACACCTCTAATCTACCTCCTAAAATTATATCTTCTGGCCAGTAGTGGGCATCCTAGATCCTGTCAAAAGAATGGAACCCAAAATTGAATTCTAGGAATGAATAAGAAATAGTATATGATAATTTCTAAAGCAGAGAAACAATATATAATGTGCAGGAAAACAGTAGCATAATAAACAGAAACATAAGCAATGGAAGTTCTTTCACTAATTTTCAACTACTATTTCAAATGCACCTCCTATTTTATTTTACATTTTCTTGAAATACCAATGTTATGCATATGTATGCATTTATAACTACTTTTGTAACCCGACAAATTTATGCCCAACATGTGTTACTTCAAGCTCGTAGCTTACTATAGGCTTCGTAAATGCCTTGGTACCACAATCTTACAAGCTCGTAACTTATATTAAAATCTTTTGCATGTATAATGCATTAACACTATTTTCACCACAATACCACTGTCACGACCCGTTTTAGAAAATACACAAGAGGGACTGGTCTCCATAGTGTCGGGAGACCTGTACCTCAGCAGCAAAAAACTCACTAAAATGGGGGACCGGTCCCTGTACTCCTGGGGGACTGTACCCCTCCCCAGAATTCCTCCTTCTACAACTTTGATCTTCTGAAAGTTGGTCTTTGTCTTGAATTCATTTATGGTAATTAGTGGAGGGACCGGTCCCCGTGCTCCTGGGAGTCCGGTACCCTCATGACAGTTTCTAGTTCTGCTGTTGGGTTGTGTCCAGGCGTGTGTCCTCGTGAATTTCAAATCCTCTTGCACCTCCTTGACACTTCCGATATGCTTACTCATGGCCCGGGAGGACTCGGGGCTTCCGAACTCGTCTGGGGGTCACGAATGACCTGAAAAACATGCGAACACTACAAAAAAGACAAACATAAATATGAACAAAACATAAGTAAATAAACTACAAACTAAAATAAAAGGGAAATAAATAAATACACTAAAACTACAAAATTGTGTGTCTGTCACCACTTGCATCAGTGTCAAGTTCAAATAAGAGAGGAAATGCCTCAGAAGAGGGTGAAGAGGGAATCGCACCCCAGCTTCCACGACTTGGATTACTGGGATATGGAGGGTGTTGCTGTCTGCAGAGCTCCAGAGGTATCCCTCAGGACCAAGGCTAATAGCAACGTTCTCCGGGATCCCGTAATCCTGTCAGAACTATTCAATCGTCTCAGAAGTGTCAACAAGAGATCGAAAGAAGTCCATATTCGTGAAATGGGACCCAAAAAGAATTGGAGAGGGTTTCCAAAAAATTGGGGAAAGAAACAAGAAGAATTTACAAAAAAAATCAAGAGATCAGAAAAGATGCAGTGGAACTATAGTTCTTGGGAGCTCTGGTACGCAAGGGGTTTTGAAAGATGAAGAACATGTTGGTGATTTGGAGGTATGTGCAACGTTTAAATCGAAGGGGCGACACGTGTGAAGAGCGGAATGTGTGAATGGTCGCTTTCCATCAAAGAGCGTGCATGGGCCCCATCGCATTAAATGTGCATTAATGGGCACACCATAGAGAAGTGACGGTTAGAATTTATCGATTAATGGAACGACGACGTATAGGCTGGCTGCTTAGCTCTATCCACTACGGCTATGCTGTTGAAGTAGCCAAAATTGGGGGCAATTGTGGTGGGGTAAATCCGGATTTTCCACGTGTAAATAGTAAATTTGGATTTCATGGACACAAGCTCGTAGTACGACACATGTCATCTAGTTATTTGATACAGAAAGTCGCGTGTCATCAATTTTTCCGCACTGTGGATCAGCTTAGCCATGTGCAACGTGACATCATGTCACTGTGGGACGAAGTTACAGTACGACCACTATAGCAGGCGACATGTACAAGTGTTAATCGACTAGAGGGTAGCAATTAACATACGTGTCCTAGCTATTCACGCCTAAAGGGAAAGAATCTCGTTTCTTAAGAATACGCAAAGATTCAAAAGAAAACTTGGCGGATTAAGAAAGTATTCAAATCTCCAAAAAGAGAAATATTCAGAGAAAATCACTGAAGAGATCAGATTTTTCAAAGATAGGGATGGAAAATCAAAATTAGTTCCTCATTACTAGCAAAATGCTAGTAATCCTCTATAAAAGCAAAGGATCAATGTAATACCTGCTTTGTGGTTTAAGAATATTATTATTAATTAAATGAGTTTTAGATATAATTGTGGGCTTAAGTATATTTAATTAAGAATTATTGGAATTATTGAGGAAAAGTTATGAAAAGTATTTATAAATTAATTGAGGTTATTAGAGAATCAATAACTAATTTGAAGGCTTAAAGTTATATTTGAGGTCATAGTGTGAGAAATTGAAAGTTTGAGGTTAGTCTTGGAATTTAGAAATAAAGTTTTGGGATTTTAGTCTTAGATACCGATATCTTGCTGTGCCAAGATACCGGTATCTCAAGCGGTTCTGGCAGCCAGGAGCCAGAAACTGATTTCTCAGGACTATCTTGGGAATTTCCAAGATACCGATATCTTGGAAGACCAAGATACCGGTATGTGGAGTTCGATCAGAACAGTCCATGGCGGAGAAGATGAAGCATTGTGTGTTGGGATTTAGGATAATTATGTACGCATGGGAAATGGTTATACAGATGTTGAATGGAACTCAAACCCAAGAGTCATGTGTGGGAACTCGTTGATATATTGAATGAGAAGGTAACTTAGGATTTAACGACCTTGTGTGTATAAATAAGACC